>VRLP01006045.1:0-12500 GCA_009660295.1 Lophius piscatorius | reverse complement strand
TGCAGGGTTTAACTTCCTACTACTGGAGGATTATGGGAAAAATGTCAGAGAGAATCTGAGCGACTGATGAGAGAAATGAGTGAAAGTAGAGAGAGAGAGGGAGAGACGGGGGACGAGTTTTGGGAATATGGGGGATGACAGAAATTAATCATAAGACATACATTTGGAAAGGGTAGAACACAAACACACACACACACTCACACACACACACACACACTGTCTCATACACTGTCTCACACACACACACAAACACACTATCTCACACTCTCTCACACACACACTGTCTCACACACACACACTTTCTCACACACACACACACACACTTTCTCACACACACACACACACACTGTCTCACACACACACTGTCTCACACACACACACACACTGTCTCACACTCTCTCACACACACACTGTCTCACACACTGTCTCACACACACACACACACACACACACTGTCTCACACACACACACACATACACTGTCTCACACACACACACACTCACACACTGTCTCACACACACACACACACACACACACACACTGTCTCACACACACACACACTAACACTCACACACAAACTAACACAAACTAACACACACACACACACACACTGTCTCACACTCTCTCACACACACACTGTCTCACACACTGTCTCACACACACACACACATACACTGTCTCACACACACACACACTCACACACTGTCTCACACACACACACACACACACACACACTGTCTCACACACACACACACTAACACTCACACACAAACTAACACAAACTAACACACACACTAACACACTGTCTCACACACACGCACACACACTGTCTCACACACACACTGTCTCACACACACACACACACTGTCTCACACACACACACACACACACTGTCTCACACACACACACACTGTCTCACACACACACACACACACTGTCTCACACACACACACACACACTGTCTCACACACACACACACACACTGTCTCACACACACACACACACACACACACACACACACACACACACACACACACACACTCTGTCTGTAAGGAATGACAGACTGAACATGAGGAGGACAAGGACACCTGGTTATCGGTGGGTCGTGAACATGACCTCACCTGTAGGACCGGCGGACGCGTCACCAGATTGTCCAGATTGAGATCCTGTAGCGTCCAGAGCAGAACTTAAGGGTTCGGACCAGGATGAGTGGACGGGTGTTTTAGCGGTGAGGATGGTTGAGAATCTGACCTGAG
The DNA here is from genome assembly GCA_009660295.1 of Lophius piscatorius. Classification (NCBI taxonomy): domain Eukaryota; kingdom Metazoa; phylum Chordata; class Actinopteri; order Lophiiformes; family Lophiidae; genus Lophius; species Lophius piscatorius. Next base: position 11,244 of record VRLP01006045.1, on the reverse strand, counting down.
ATGGACCCTCACCTCAGAGGAGGAGGGTTCTGTTATGAGGACGGACAGAAGAGGGAGTTAAGAGTTAAGAGTTCAGAGAAGAGAAACAAACAGGGTGTAAAATGATCTCTTTATATTCAGACAGGAGCTCCAGACAGATTTTAGCTGCTGCTGAATAAATAATGTCGTGTTTTGACAGACGGAGCCAAAAGAATGAAACCGCTGCATCAAGTAAACCTGGAGAGATGACTCATGAAACCGTGAAGAGTTAAAAACACTGGGTCTGCAGGCCACTGAGTGACAGCCAATCACAAACCGCTCTGAGTCGACTCAGAAAGAATTAACCCGCCCCCACCTTCCCGGTGTCACGGACCTCGAGCTCGATGACATCATTCCAGCACCGTCGGTCCGTTGAGTTGAGTTCCAGGGATGACCTGGTTTCTCGAGTCAGGTCTTCCTGCTTCTCTTCTTTGATGCTTTCACACCTTGTTGTTTTTTGTTGTGCTAAATAAAAACTGACCAGAGATTCTAAAGTTACATTTAAGACGTTTTCAGACATAAAAGAAGATAGATCTCCTCCAGTCCATTCATCCGCACCAAATATGAACAGAATCAGACCTTTGGAGTATTTACAGCCTGAGGAACTTTGGAGGTAAAGTTCCCTCTAGTGATGGATCTTTCCCAAAATCAATCCAGTTCTTCCTCGCACTGAGGTCTAGGACGGTATGTAATTTGAAAATGATCCATGAAATGGTTTTTGATTTATCGTGTCAACATGAAGAATCTACAGCGACGCGGCGATGATGATGATGATGATGACTTTCCAGCCTCAGTTACTTCAAAGAAGATGAATTTCTTCAACAGTGGTCTATTAGGAGATGAAGTCCAGAAGGGGGATGTGTTGAACGTATTATCAGGTGAACATATATCTAATACCTACTTAAACGTAGACTCGGTAAAAAAACTTCATCACTTTTAAAGGCCTAAAATTCAGATTATTTAATTTGAGACTCTTTAAGACTTTGTATATGAGAGCATCAAAATAAAACAGAGTGAGGCAGAATAGTTCTCAGCGGACCTCCGAGAAGATCCCGAGGAAAAAACAGGAGAAGAAAAAAACTTGGTGGATTTCAGCCAGTGGCTTCAAAAACAGCAACGCGATACTTAATGCAAAGTGAGAAAGAAACAGACGGAGGGAAATGATGCCATGGCAGGACCGTCAGCCAACATCCAGAGATGCCAGCACTCCACCAGCATCCATCATGCCAGGTAGAAGAGCGCCTCAGAAGACGCCGGCCGGCAGCAACATCTGCGGGAGCCACAATATTGATAGTATCAACTAACACACAGCAAGAAAATGTTATGAGAGGGTTAGGGTAGACACACGGAGTAACGGCTGAGCTGAGGACACGAGTCCTTTAATCATCAAAGTTCTTTTATTATAATGATGTAAAACTCTCACTGTCATCAGAACGACAAACAAACATGTGAGAGCAGACATTTACATCTGAAGGAGAAATCAGGACTTTATAGACATTCCATGGGTCATAAATCAGGTTATAAAACCTTTATAAGTCATCAGTTAACATTTATAAACAGCTTATATCATAGATCTCAATTTATCATTGCGGCTCATTATTTGGCAATATCAGGTTAGCAGTAGAGACAGGTGTGCCCACTATTTGGCAAGCGTCCGGTCTGTGATAGCCCTGATTATATCTAATGAGTTACAGCAGCTTATTATTGAGTTGTTTACAACCTAATCAGTAAAGTATAAACACGCCTAATTATGGGATTTAATCCAATGTATCTTGGCAGGAAGTAGCCAACCTGTAATTCTACAACAGCATCAGGTTCCAGTGACGCCATCTTTACATTCTGTTAATTATTCTTTTATCTTATTTTGGTAAGAAGTTGAACAGAATTAAATGATTACATGATCATTTAATGCTAAGTTTACATTTAAAAGTATCGTTTGTGTGGATCAGCTGTTGACCAGCTGTCATACAGAGGAAGAGGAGGGACCGAGTTAAGATCTTCTCATAACTTTGTTAAAAGTATTAATGAAGCTAAAAAGAATCAGCGGGGTCGAGTCGTTGGATCGCCCAACCGAGTCACACGGACAGAACCCTGTTAAGACCAGAACGACAGAAGGCGATCCTTATAGGACCAAGACATACTGATACAAGAATGAAGGAGGCCCGGAGACAACTCTCAGTTCTTCCTCACACTGAGGTCCATGTGGGAATCATGTCTGAAATAATCCCTGAACGGCTGAAGACGTCCTGTGGGTCAGAAGGTCAGCGCCGACTGTCCAGGATGAACCGCCCCTTCTGGAGCTCCACCCCCCAGTGACGTCACACAGGATAAGCAGTTACAGAAACTGAATGAATGGATGAATGGATGAATGAATGAATGAATGGATGAATGAATGGACCAGAACCAGCTGGGAGGTGGGATTCATGCGTGTTCCTTCAGAGCGTCAGAGAAGAAGCGAAAGTCTTCATGCTAGATTCTGTTTCTGAATATTTATAATCACAGATTAAGTCTTTTGGTAGTTATGAAGGTAGAGTTGATGGTGTGATCTTCTTCTGATGGACGTCACAGGTAGATGACATCACACCCACCCCGAGAAATCATCTCAATGCTGTCACTATGGTTACATCACCCAGGTTCACAATCCATAAATGTATAATTACTATAACTGCAGGCAGCAAGAGAGATGAACTCATGTTTCTCCTATGTCTCTCTCTCTCCCTCTCTCTCTCTCTCTCCCTCTCTCTCTCTCTCTCCCTCTCTCTCCCTCTCTCTCTCTCTCTCTCTCCCTCTCTCTCTCTCCCTCTCTCACACACACACAAACACACACAGACACACACACACACAGACAGACACACATACATACAGACACACACACACACATACACACACACACGTACACATACATACACACACAAACACACACAGACACACACACACAGACAGACACACATACAGACACACACACACACACAGACATACACACAAACACACACATACATACACACAAACACACACAGACACACACACACAGACACACACACAGACACTCACACACGGACACACACACACACACAGACACACACAGACACACACACACACACATATACAGACACACACACACACGGACACACACACAGACACACACATACAGACACACACACACACACACACATAGAGACACACACACACACACACACACACATACAGACACACACACACACACAGACACACACAGACACTCACACACAGACAGACACACACACACACGGACACACACACACACACACAGACACACACACACAGACAGACACACACACACACACACACAGACACACACACAGACAGACACACACACACACACACACACACACACACACACACAGACAGACACACACACACACAGACACACACAGACACACACACACACTTGAGATAGTGATCATTATGAGAGCATTCATTCTCATCTCAGTTGTTCCACTTTGAAACCACATGATTCTTTTGTGAATCGGATAAAGACGTATTATTACTGAGGAACAGAACATTGAACACAACTCAGCCGTCAGTGAAGCGTCTCTTCATGCTGTTACACATCACTTTAACACGACGTCTCTCCCTCCTCTTCTTCACACTTTACTGTCTTTTTAAGCACCTGTATTAAAGGTGCTTTAACGGGCTTTAAGAGTTTCTTCACAGTGTCGTAGAATAAAAGCTGTTCAAAATGAAGAGGGGCTGGAGCCTCTCCCAGCTGACAGCCCACCCATCCATCCATCCATCCATCCATCCTCCCAACCACTCACCCTTCTATCATCCATCCATCCACCCTTCTATCCATCCATCCATCTTTCTATTCATCCACCCAACCACTCATCCATCCATCAGTCAATCCATTTTCTTCCTCTTATCGTGGGTCGGGTCACAGTGGCAGCTGGTTAAGAAAAGATTTCCAGACGTCCCTCTCCCCAGCAATACTCTCTGTTCCCGGAACAGTGGAGATCTATGGGCCCAGAGAGTTCTGGTTCTATCCCGGGGTCTTCTTCAGGTAAGACAGACGACTTACCTGAGAACCTGCAGAGGGAGGCGTCCTGCAGGATCCTGATCAGATAAAGAACCAACCCAGTTGGTTCTTTCAGACGTGAAGGAGTGGCTCCACTCAGAGCTCCTCCCCTTATCTCTAAGGGAGTCCAGCCCCCCATGAAGGAAGCTCACATCAGCCGCTGGTATCCTTGGCCTCATTCTTTGGGTCTTGACCCAGAGCTCATGACCAGAGGTGAGGGCTTGAACATAGTTATGTTTCTTTTTTAATTGTGTCCAAGTATTGTCTGGTCGAGTTTCATGTTTAACCGTTTCAACCCGGTGTCGTTATTGTTTCAGCATCTCCTGCCTCCATTATTGAGGAGTCTCAGGTGGGTTGTGTTGTGTCTTCTGGCAGAGGTTCAGGGTTCTGCTGTGAACGGACCAACTGGACATGAAGGGTTAAACATGCAGAAGGGTGTGTGTGTGTGTGTGTGTGTGTGTGTGTGTGTGTGTGTGTGTCTGTCCCACTGCTCTGCTCACCTGTGTCCGCTCCATTGTTTTCAGGTGTTGGACCATCCATCAGCATTAAGCTGAGGCGGGGAGACTGACTCTCTCTCAGGAACAATTTCATTCTGCTAAAAACAACGCTCTCTTCTTCACTTCTCACACTGTCGGCCCCTCCCCTCGTCTTCCTCTGCAAGATTCCGGTAACAGACTTCAGCAGATGAAGAGCTCCCACACAAACAGACTGGCCGGCTGGCGATCTGCCGCAGAGACGCGTCTCGTAGCGGGTTTATTGTTCTGACTAGAGTTTGTGGCCATCAGCCTGTTAGCAGAACCGGATCTGAAACTAGAGTCGCTTCAGATTCTCCGTCTCCGACCCGAAGAGACTGAAGCAACAACCTGCTGCTCTGGACAGCTGTTCCACCTGGAGGCTGTATTTTGGGCTTGAACCCAAGACCGAGGAGTTCTGGAATAAGAAAATAGATTATAAACATTCACGCAATCTTTAATTCTCGGCAAATCAAAAATGCTATTGGTTACAGCAACGAGGAAGATTTATTTTGTACGATAAGTGACATTCACGCCGTCCGTTGGTGACGCTACGTGTTTCACAGAATTTAAAATGAAATAAAAATAATAAACCCTTTGGAGTAGTGATGTCATGATGTGGCTATTGCTGACAGTGGGGGCTCAGTGGGCTTAACAGAGACACTGAAGTGGAAGGCGCGGTGCTTTTTTTGTTGTCGAGCTAACAAGATGAGATTACATTCTTTGTCAGAAATAGATGCTTCCATCTATCATCTTCTCACCAACTATTTAATGCTGAACCTGAGATTCAAGTGGAATGTTGGTGAAGTTCTCTCAGAGGCCAGTATGAGTCATTAAACGTTTGTTCTGAACCAGAACACTCAGATTCTGGATGGAGCTCCGGAGTCTCAGCTGAACATAAGGATATTTTATAAGTGTGAGCTCTGGTTGAGGAGTGTAGGAGTGCATGAACCAGAGAGAAACTTTATCAGGACATAGTCAGAAGTTGTTCCTGAAGCCTGGGGTCTCAGAGAAACAGGATCCCCCCTCAGGTGAGACCTGATGTGTGGATGGACTGAGAGGCAGCAGCGTTGTAAAGCCTCACAGACGCCATCAAACGGCGCTCGATAAACCAAGAGAGCGTCGGCTCCAGCGGAGCCAGAGCCGTCACCGGAGGACAAATGACAAGATCTGTGTTTTTGTCCTGATACATTCTGAATTTTAGATCAGACGCAGCTGGGCCCGGCTGGAAAGGGAGAACTTTAAAAGAATCTTTGTGGGCGACTGAAAGATGGGACTCATTCAGGAATCATCTGGAATAAAGTCCATCTGTTTATGACTTACACTTTAAACTTCCATCAACATTAAACCCTACGCACGCGTCACCAGGATTTACTGTCATGAAAGTGGGAGAAGTTCTGCTCTTCCAGGGGAACATTAAGAAGTAATGACCCATTCTGGGTGTCAGGGTTCAGAGGGAGATCGGGTATTCCTCTATCTTCTCTCTAATCAAGATCAATTTCAGTGCAGGAATGAATGTAAGTCAGGATTTAACAGCAGATAGCAGGAAGATTGGAGATGTTCATCTCTTCTCTCTGCCTGCCGGGATGGACCCAGAGTCTCGGTTCTGTGTTCTTGCTGCATCTCGTTTCCTGCAGCTCTTTGGTTTGGACCACCGACACAGAGGTCTCACCTCCACCACCGATTGATCCTCTGTTTCCCTGTTTACTCCGTAAACGCGATCAAGAACTCAAGAACTATATCACAGAACATTTTCTACCTTCACACCCAGATAGACCCTAGAATGAGGAAGACTTGGATAGAGACTGGATGGAGACTCGTCCAGGGTTTCCCCAGACTCTACTCCAATGTGAGCTGGGATGGGCTCCAGCCCTGCCACCCTGAACAGGAGAAGTTCTTACGGATAATGAATGAATGACGACTGAAGTCCAGTCCAAATGGAAATATTTTGACTTTGATTAAGAAAGTCAGGAAACCAATCGTCTCAGACGAACAAAGTAGGTCCTTCATTTTTAACGTTTTAAGGATAAATACAGTCATTGCTTAAACAACGTAATAATTAACTTAAACATTGAAGGCACTGGATGGGCTGTGGTGAGGTCTGTGGTGCAGGGGAAGGAGTCTGAAGCCTTTGGGCCAGGATTCAGGACTGAGGACATGCCTCGGATTGGACTCTTTTGGAGGTTCTACTCCTGAAGATGGTTTCATGAGGCTCTGCATGAACAGATGATCCTTATTTAGAATATTTTAATAATTCAGAGCCAGATAGTTTTGTAACATTCTCCAATGAGCAGAAAGTGAATCCAGCAGCTGAAGCCGCCACACTGCCTGATAATTATGTTTTTAACTCATGCAAATGACATTTGGCAACCTGGTTCGCAGACATAAGCAAACTGCTAAACCAAAGCCAGTGATGTGAGGGGGGGCGGGTCTGAGCCGGAGTCAGGAACATCACGAGACGAGATAAAGGGGCAGGTGTGGCTGTGGATCCCTGATGTGGAACGGTGGAACCTTACTTGATGCTTCTGTTTCTTTGGCAGGAAGTGATGATGAAGTCAGCATAAAATTATCAGGAGCCACTTCTTCTTTTCATTCATGGTGTTTAGGATCAGTCCTTCATGTGCTGGTGGGTCCGACACAGGGGCTTCCCCACTACCTCAGTCTACCTCAGACTGAGTCTGTGGGTGGAGAGGAGAAGATTTTGGGTCAGCAGGGAGAATCATAGATCACTTTGAAACGTTTAGCTCTGGTTTGTGTTTGGTAGATAAAACAAGACTCCACTCCTTCAGACGGACTCTTACCAGGACTGGTGAATGGAGGAGGTGGAGCACCTGAGGAGAACCTTCCAGACGTCGCCTAGGATTAGTTCCACTAGATGACCAGGATACATTATCTCTCCATTATCTCTCCGGATTACTAAAGGCAGCAGTGACATCATAGCATCATAACATGTTCGAGATGGCCGATATGACCTGATAGAAAAGCACCTTGACCTCTTGCCTCTTGACTAAATGCCAGTTTACAAAGACCACCGTTGGTACTTGGGTGGGGCAGGGCAGAGTGTAGGCAGCATGTTTGGGCCTGGAGTCTCGGTGATAGCGGGCCAAGCAGCAACTTTTGAGTCTACACCAGTCTCCTCCGTGTTGGTTGTACCTGGGAAACCTCCAGAGGGAGGTGTCCTAGTCAGATGCTCGAAAAATCTCAACTGTCTTCTTTTGACGTGAAGGAGCGGAAATTAAACTCTGAGCTCCCTCTAGAGGTTCAGGCTCTGCCCCTCATCTCTAAGGCTGAGCACAACCAGCTTTGAAGGAACCTCATTTCAGCCGTATTTATTCATTCTTGCAGTCACTGCTGGGAGTTTACCACCATAGATGAGGGTCAGAGAGTAGACTGACTGGTGAATTGAGAGCTTAGGCAGTTTTTATGACGCTGTCTGTAGAGCGTTAGCCACAACGAGCTAACTCTTGATTACATTAAGCTGCGTCCCTTCGCACATGACTTGCTGATGGCGGTAACTTCTGGTCCTTGCTCTGGGGGAGGGGCTAGTATCCTGCTGGTGACCCATGTTCCTGGGGGGAATACAGTAGGGCTGGTGCTGTGAATCAAGTTCACGACAGTCACCATCGACGTAATGCTGGATCCAGCCTTACAGCTTTTAACGGTGGTTAATCTAATGGACTAACCTGGCCTTGACCGGGATCCAGGGTTGTGGATTCAGTTTCTTTGATCTCCCTCTCTGGTATTTCACCAGAGAGTAGACAGGGGTTCCGGTGCCGGTCTTGGTAGGCTTTTATGTAGACTAGATGCATGGGCCTTGCAATCTGCCAATAAGTCATTGGACTGCCAGTTCAGAGGAGACCAAAGTCTGGAACTGATCTAGTGTCGCTTTTCTTTCCTAAAGCAACTATTGATCAGTTGGGTAGTTGGGCTCCTGGGGTGGGATCTCCCTGCCCTTGGTACAGACTCCTGGGGTCACTGCGGCCATGAGGCTTGTCTGTGTATATGCCTCCAAAGAGTCACCTCATCTCAATAAGAGGGGGGTGCAGGAAAGAAACAAACTGATGATCCTCTTTCACTTGTATTGTAGGATTAGTGCTCAAACTTCCAGCATCAACAGAAGACCTTCACCTCAGGCCAGTTTTCTAATCAATAAAGATCCGCTCAATCAATGCAGTTCAGGTCAAATCACTTCATCCCAGCCGACGTTTGAGCTTTCTCCTTTCACTACATCTACCACGGTTAACGTAAGCCTTCATGTACCCGGTGTGTGAACGCTGGCGCTGTAACCCACTCACCACTCACTATCTTACATTCTGAGTGGGCCTCAGGGGTTATGTTTTTCCTCGGCACTCTCCTGGAATAAATGCGGCATAAAATTTATGTGGAATGATTTGATTTCTGAGTAAAGCCAAAGAGGCATACAGAAATCTTCCCTCAAGACAGCAAAGGTAAGAAGAGGTTGAAGGAGGTGGAGAAGAAGCCTTGTTATCTTGGCTGAGAGACGGAGAGAGGAAGGAGGGAGTCATTTATTTTTCAGTTCTCTTCACATATGATTAGTTCTCCTCAGAAACATGGAGGAGGAAACCTCAACCATCAATTACAGACGGAGAAGGGGAAATATAAAAGGTCTCACCTGGAAAGAGTAATAAGACATTGGAAAAATCCATCTTTTCTGGAGGCCCAGGGATTTTCACAGCATGCTGCTGGGGTTCACTAAATCACTCACACCTTTGGCTGTTTGCCTGTTCGTAGTCTAAAATGTCAGCCTGGAACTGTAACATAAATATATGCAGGCTGGCATTGATGGAAGGAAGAACGCACGAGCTGTGATCTTCTCCAAGTACTCACATATTGTAAAGATGAGACGGAGGCTCAGGTTAAAGTCTAATGTATGTCCATGACCCAGCAGGACAGCCGACACAAAGCAGCAGAAGAAGACCACCTGAAGGCCTGAAGACCTGAAGACCACCTGAAGGCCTGAAGACCACCTGAAGACCTGAAGACCACCTGAAGGCCTGAAGGCCTGAAGACCGCCTGAAGACCTGAAGGCCTGAAGACCACCTGAAGACCTGAAGACCTGAAGGCCTGAAGACCTGAAGACCTGAAGATCTGAAGACCTTAAGACCTGAAGACCTGAAGACCACCTGAAGACCTGAAGACCACCTGAAGACCTGAAGACCTGAAGGCCTGAAGACCACCTGAAGGCCTGAAGACCTGAACACCTGAAGGCCTGAAGACCTGAAGACCTGAAGGCCTGAAGATCTGAAGACCTTAAGACCTGAAGACCACCTGAAGACCTGAAGACCTTAAGACCTGAAGACCTTAAGACCTGAAGACCACCTGAAGACCTGAAGACCACCTGAAGACCTGAAGACCTGAAGGCCTGAAGACCTGAAGACCTGAAGACCACCTGAAGAACTGAAGGCCTGAAGACCTGAAGGCCTGAAGACCTGAAGACCACCTGAAGACCTGAAGGCCTGAAGACCTGAAGACCTGAAGGCCTGAAGACCTGAAGACCTGAAGACCACCTGAAGACCTGAAGACCACCTGAAGACCTGAAGACCTGAAGGCCTGAAGACCACCTGAAGACCTGAAGACCTGAAGGCCTGAAGACCACCTGAAGGCCTGAAGACCTGAAGACCTGAAGGCCTGAAGACCACCTGAAGACCTGAAGGCCTGAAGACCTGAAGGCCTGAAGACCACCTGAAGACCTGAAGACCTGATACAGCCGCAGAAACGGAGAAATCTCTGATGAAATGCTGACTGTGTTACGGTGAGGAAACATATTTTCATGGACTTTTGTTCCTTTCAGCACCAACAGCTGGCAGCAACCAATCCATGACTGTTGTGATCTGTTACTTCGGACCAGGTAAGCCCCGCCCCTCTAGCCTGACAGACACTCAAACGATGCCCCAGGAGACGGCGTGCAGCGAGTCTACGACCAAGCAGACGTTTAAGAGAAAGTGGAGGAGGGACCAGAACCGGACCCTGCTTCTGTTGGTCTGCGGAGCCTCAGAACTGTGTGGTTCTAACTCAGCAGAACTGCATCGGTCACATAAACCTTTACTCTGCAGGAAGGCAGGAAACTCTGGCAGCTTCCCAAAGACACAACAAACGGGCGACAAGCGGAGAAAAGAGGTTGTTTCTACAAATACACACTTACCATGTAGTGAATGTTTGTGGAGGTGTAAGAAGAATCTCTCTCTGCTGGACCGTCTGATACCCCATAAATAAATCCACCGCTTCTTTCTGCCGCTGAAAGTGTTTTTGTAGGGAAACAATCTGAAAGACATTCCCACCCCAAGACATGGCTGTGTATGTGTGTGTGTGTGTGTGTGTGTGTATGTGTGTGTATGTGTGTATGTATGTGTGTATGTGTGTGTATGTGTGTATGTATGTGTGTATGTGTGTGTGTTTGTGTGTGTTTGTGTGTGTATGTGTGTGTATGTGTGTATGTGTGTGAGTATGTGTGTATGTGTATGTGTGTGTGTGTATGTGTGTGTATGTATGTATGTGTGTGTGAGTATGTGTGTATGTGTGTGTATGTGTGTGTGTGAGTATGTGTGTGTGTGTGTGTGTGTGTGTGTGTGTGTGTGTGTGTGTGTGTGTGTGTGTGTGTGTGTGTGTGTGTGTGTGTGTGTGTGTGTGTGTGTGTGTGTG
>VRLP01006044.1:0-31586 GCA_009660295.1 Lophius piscatorius | reverse complement strand
GGCCAAGGACTGATCCCTGGGGGACCCCACAGGTGACGGTGTGTGTCCGGGACCTTGAACTTCCAAGGGAAACGTATTCTGTTCTGTCAGTGAGGTAGGATTGAAACCAGTTTAGGGTGGTGGCAGTGAGTCCAGTGGTGTGATGTAGGCGGTGTAGGAGTATTCCATGGTCAACTGTGTCGAAGGTAGCAGACAAATCAAGGAGAAGCAGGAAATACTCTGACCCTGCAAGCCCTTCTCTGACAGATTGCTCTGTTTACATATGTGGTAGATATACATGACCTTTTTCAACGCTAGTCTGTTAGATTCAAGATTCAAGATTCAAGATTACGGGCCTAAACCTCAGGTTCCTGATCCCCCATCTACACTCTCCCAGCTCTCTCGGTCGGTAGAACCCGCTCTACTCCACCATCCTGCCGGGTCAACCGGGTCAATCATGCCAGATGATGGAAGGCAACTTGGAATTACAAAAGTACCAGGAAAGATACAGTAGGTCTATTTTTATATAAATGTATTTATATAAATATGTATTTATTCATTTTATATTTATTCATGTTTATTTTATAGAATACAGTTAACATCAGAAATTTCATTTAGCAGAACCAAAAGAAAAATAAAGATAAGATAAGAGTTGAACCCCTGGCAATTTAATTGTTTGTCAAGCATGAATATTCCCCAACAATCGCCTACTTCCTACTTAAACAACACAAACTACTCAAAATAAAAGCACTTTCACTTCTCCTCCATCACAGGAAACTTACAACTAATAAGAGAACTTTAAACATAGACACCTGTTACATGGCATTGTTGGTTCCCAACAAGCCGTTGCTTAACACTGGACTTGACTGGTAAGATGTGGACTATAGCAGACCGTGGTACCGGTGCTCTAAGGGTGAGGAGCTTGAGGACCTTCTTTTACTTAAGAAAGGTGTCCTGTAGATTAGAGCTTTTATTAAAAACAAACTGCGGTTTAGCTTTACCTGGATGACACCATCTTGCTTATAAGTCACGACGTAGAAAAAACGTGAATATATTTACCTTTAAGCCACCAAATTACATTTTCTAAATTTGTTTTTCTGCATTTTTTGTTTTCTGAATGCAACCTTTTCATTCTTGTGAATGTTAGGATCCCTATAAACCTAGCTCTTAGCCAGTAATTAGCCACCGACTCAGAGATTCTTCTCGGGCCGTATTATTCTGCTCGCTCCACCGCTGCAGGAAGGGTCTTCACGACGTTCTCCTGGATGTAGAGAACCTATCAAATAAAGATTCTCTTCTGCCATTTCTAGAGTACATTTATGGCGTCATCCCCCGAACCTCCCACTGTGTCCACACTTCCTCACTTTAGCTCTCAGGCTTAGCAGCCAGCTCATTTCACACCCAGCTTCACGCTTCTCTTTCCTATGGACCTTCTGTCCGGTCCTCTATGGCAGAGGGAACGGCAGATGATAGAAGGCTGGAGGAGAGATTTAGCTTCACTGGCTGCCACTGAATGGATAGATTGTTAGAGGAGTGAAGGATGAGAGAGTAACAAAGGAATGAAATGGAGAAAAGCCTTAAAAGTGCGATTTTATGGACGGTGACATTGCTATTACTATCGCAGGAACGGGAGCAGGAACTGGAGCAAGAGCTGGAGGGATGGACAGAGAGAGAGAACAATAACGATGGAGAAGGAAGAAGAGGAGGAGGTGAAAAGACGAAAACAGTCTTAAAGGTCATAGTGAGGCTAGCTTTTATTCTCTCTGAAGACAAATGGGCCCAACCGTCTTCTAAGCTATAATAACACAGTCTGTGGGTTTCCTCCTGGATCTGGGCGGTTTATCATATCTCTGCTCATGGAAACGAAAGAACATCTTGTTTATCTTTCATCTTTAAACTTGTCTTTTATTTAAATGCTTCCGAATAATTCTCTCCCGCTACATATGATTCCTTTCTCCTATCTAAGGATTTATTTTATCAGGCATGAACAGAGTTACTCACAACGAGACGAAATTCACCTCTGAGAAGAAGGGGTGAGAAGAAAAAGAATAATATTTATAAAGTTCTGAACTCAGATTAACTGGCCAGAAAGAGTTTAGCATGAAGATAAAACAGGGCAGGATCAGAGAGAGTTGGAGAAAACAATAAGTGGAGGGAGCTTGTTATGATGACAGGAAAAGAGATAAGACATAGGTCAGGGAGTAAGAGAAACTTATGTTGTTCTCTGGAAGGAGAAACATTCCTTGTAGCCATCAGCGTGTCAGAATGATCTGACAGCCATTTAAATGTGCAGTTTTTTAAATGTAGGCGTATCTCTTCGGATAAATGGAATGTAGAATTCATAGTATTGCTTTCAGTGTATAATCAACTTATTTTTTTTTTACCTCAGGTTTTGAAGATATATCTCCAGAGCGGGCAGGTAGTGTTACCTGGAGAGTAGGTAAGGCTACCTACTCTCCAGGTAAAAGGAAAGGAAACACTGACTTTAGAGATGAGTTGAAGACAGTGAAGAACGTTTCACTTCCAAAAAAGAAAACGAGGAAGTAAAAGATGAATATGTCGTTCCTGGATAACTTTTTTGTATTTTCACAAATGGAGGATCAGACTCGCTATTGAGCACAAGAACATTCCACACAGCTGGAAAACTCAACGAAAAAGGAAATACCGAGACCCAACTCGGGAAACAGTTTAGAGTTAAATGTCTGCCTGAGTGGCTTCAACTCTGCAGGAAACAGACGGTTGTATGGTGCGGATTACTCCACCCTCTCTTGGCTGTATTTGCTCCATGGTGGTGTGACGCAGTCAGCTTTGGGTCAGCTTGGTAGGGTCACAGGAAGGTTTACATTGTCTCTGTCCCCGCCAAGACCTCACTGTTTGCGACCTCACATTGGATCGAGGGCTCCGTCTCTCTTTCCCAGGGGGAGTGAATCGATCATACCAGTTTACCTCTCAGCGGTATTCCTTTATCTGTATTGTACTTTACGTTTCCCTCTCCATTTTCCCTCCACACTGATTGACTTCATCTGTTTCCTGTGGTAACTGGTTCTCCACGGGGGCTCTGTTGTTGTCTAGATCATCCAGCCTCTTTCGTTCTTCCCCTATTTAAGTCATCTCTTGTGGTTTTCCGCTATTAACTATTCTGAGCGCTAGGGAGGCTGACCTGAGATCCATTCGTTTTTCGCTCTAGTGTTGGGGCGAACAAAGGAAGCCCACGCTCGCGTCTTCGACCTGTTCAAACAAGATGCTCTAAAACCAAGGCAGAGCACTAGTATACCACTTAAGTTTCTTACGATGTACTGGTACTCTGTCGTATCGGGAAAAATCCATGAATTGAGCAAAAAATAAAAAAGACTCGTAAATTAAATAAACGCTCGTAAAGCAAGGCAAGTTTTTTGAAGAATCTTTGCTCGTAAATCAAAATACTCAAGGCACTGGTAAACCGAAGTACCACTGTATAGGTATTCCCCAACATGAAAACTTCTCTCTATAAAAGTAAAGTACCTTTCCTTAAGATGTGTCCATAATTCTAATCTGACAAACGGTCTTAATAAAGTCAAACACAAACCGTGACGTTTCTTATAACAAGCTAATAATTGAAAATTGATGTTTAAATAATGGGCACGCACCTCCACTGAAAGTTGAAGGGAAAAATGTCAACTCCATTTGCTTTGTCTTTGAAAAGGTTAAAGAGGCAAAATCCCAGAAACACTATTGATCCGATGGAGCATTAACGTCCGTGCTGCAATCTTTAAAATGCATTACCTGTCAGTGAACTCTAGCGCAGGGCGGAGCGCTGCAACGCAGGCACAAAGAAGTACAATAGATGAACATTTCAGGACATTCTTCTTTGACTGAATATTTCTCCATCGCTCTCAGGTTTTCTTTTTCCCGCCGTCTCTCAGCTGTGACCTGCTGAAACCAGAGGGCCTGCTGAAAATTCAATCTCAAAGCCCTGTGATGTCTTCCCTGATCCCTGCCCCCACTATTACAGGCTAAAAAGTTCACTGATCAAACCCCAGGACACACACACACACACATACACACTAAACACACACACACACACACACACACACACCCAGAGCTGAAGGAAAAAGCACATTTTCCAAAAGGAGAATGAAGGATCTGATATTCTGTGGTTCCAGAGGAGCCTCAGTCTCACGCCACTCATATATTATTTATTCTCACACTGATGGCTCACACACGCTGGACCTGTGGCTTCCATCTCACCAAACTGAACAGAGGAATGGAATTTTAGATGAGGGGTTCTATGAAAATATTATTCCTAATAGATAGATGTGCTGCTGCTATCTAAGCTAGCACGTATTTGAAACTGAATAAACATCCACCCCCCGCAAAATACACACACTTCTTCTCACAGTCTGGACTGAATATTTTCACTTTCTGAGCACCTCTTTGAATCCTGTCCCTCCCTATGGAGCGAGGAATCATGTCCACTCTTTTTTCAGCTCTGTCTCCTTTTTTCTTTTTATTTCTATTTCAGGTTCACTCTGGTCTATTATATTTCAGTCAGACTGTCTTTCACAGAGAGGGATGGGAAATTAACATAATCTCTACCCTGCAGTGGTAGAGAAGAGATTGACGTGAACATCTAATGATGGCATCATCTCATGTGCACCCACCCACATATACATGTGTGGGTCCTAAACAGGGTCTGGTCAGGAACATTATCGCTGCTTTACCCTCTGGAGGCAGCAGGAAGCGACTGTGCCGCTGACAAACAAAAGCCTGGTCTAGAATCATCAGGTGTGATGGTTCACACTAATGACATCATCCAAACCCCACCTTATATTTATTTACATACATCTCTGACATGAGTATGTTTATTTCTCTCATTAAAAGATAAGCAGTGAGGATGAGGATTTATCAGGAGAATGATGACTGTAGATCAATAATTTCACTAATTTCAACCTTGGTTGCGTGCCAGTGTCTGTCTGGTTTGCTGACTGGTTGGTTGATTGGTTACCTGCCTGCCTGTCTGACTGCCTGGTTGATTGGTTGGCTTTCTGGTTGTCTTACTGGTTGGATGATTGGTTGGCCAGCTGTCTGACTGGTTGGTATATTGGTTGGCTGGCTGTCTGTCTGTCTGACTGGTTGGATGATTGGTTGGCCAGCTGTCTGATTGGTTGGATGATTGGTTAGCCAGCTGTCTGACTGGTTGGATGATAGGTTGGTCAGCTGTCTGACTGGTTGGATGATTGGTTGGTCAGCTGTCTGACTGGTTGGAAGATTGGTTGGTCAGCTGTCTGACTGGTTGGAAGATTGGTTGGCCAGCTGTCTGACTGGTTGGATGATTGGTTGGCCAGCTGTCTGACTGGTTGGATGATAGGTTGGTCAGCTGTCTGACTGGTTGGAAGATTGGTTGGCCAGCTGTCTGACTGGTTGGATGATTGGTTGGCCGGTTGCCTGACTGCAGCATTAAGTTAGTAATGACAGTTGGTAGAAGCTTGCTGTTTGGGCCAGAATAAAAACCCATTTCATTGTGATGTGGATGAAACTAAAGGAGAAGATCTGAGTTCTCCTCTAGTTTTCAAGTTTATCAGATTCTTTGACGAGTAGGGGATGATAACACACTTCTTGATTCTGACTGATCACTGCAGCAAATGTGAGAATGTTCCCTCCTGTAATGACATTTTTCATCTGCTGCATCTGATCAGGTTGGGATTACATCAACGACATCATTATCATTAATCAGAATGATCGTTTTTATGACAGGCCAACCTGATGAAAAGACTGCCATTCATCCATCATTGGACCCAGTACACACACGTCAGTGGTTAAGTATTGGTGTATTTTCTCGAGTATTGAGAGATCAGAGTTGTTGGATCCTCATTCTTCTCACTCAGCAAACACAGATTGATCTCGGCCTATTCTCAGACTGTAAGTGTGTGAGAGGCCAACCCGGCTGGCTTGGAGTCAGGCATGATTGAAAATAAAGAAGAACAACGAACACCAGACATATAAGTAATGCAGTTTTTACATAGTGGGAATAATAAATAACGGGTGTCGTTGTTTTAGAAATGATTAGCCATTTACTCAAACTGAACTAAGACACAGGACTATGACTAATTTAATAAAAAATCACAACACTGGCGTTGAGCTGTGGGCATAGAATAAGTGTATCAAACCTGCTCCTGTTTTTTTCTGTTGTTTTATGACAACTCTATGTGCCTTATAATTGCTGCTGGGGACAAATGAAGTTTCCTGAACTATATTGGTCATTTCACAGTGAAACTGATGACATAGATCCTCTTCTCTGTATCTTGTGAAGGTACTGAAACAAGATGTGAAGGTACTGAAACACTGTAGAGGTCCTGGATTGTCTGACTTGTGATTTTAAGGGGAAAGATTTTGTGCAGCAGGAGTGTGCCGTGCATGAGTTTCTGTTTTATTGTACTAATCTTCAGCCGTACAGATTCCTACATGAAAGAAAGCAGGTCATTTGCATACAGAAAACATTTTATTTGCTACTGCTTTCATCGCTAAGACGACTTAAGAGATGGCACACTTACAGCAGGTGGATGGCGAGAGGTGCGTGTGCACGTGATTCCCCAGCTTATGGGCTGGAACACACGCCGTCCTGTGTAGAATTCTTTGAAATGCTTGCAGATTAATCCAAAGCGAGAGTCTGTGTCAATCTCCACTATTGTTCGCTATGACAATGTTAGGATGAATAAAGCGGGCCAAGACATTTCCAATGAGATGGCGTGTTTAACATAACAAAAGGAGGTTTTTCCCAGAATCTCATTCTGTTTTCTGAAAATCCTTGATTGCATTCAGGCAGGCAGTCAGTCGGCTATTATCCCCGCCATGTTGTTGTTTAAGCCCCCACTTTTTTTTTCTATCCGTCACATTTCTCTCTAACTGTTTTTCTTTCTGATTATATTTTCTCTTAACTTCTCTCACTTCCTCTCTGAGGAAGACATAAAATACTCCTGTAATCAATCATTTGTTTATTTCTTTCTTATTTGCATGCGGTTACAGAGTGTGATGCTGTGTGAGGTCAAAGGATAAGGATGATGTAGTTATGGGTTTGCAATTAGTGAATTTACATAAGGTAATGGGGAAGATTTGGCTTGCAGAAAGCTGCTCCCAGATGGGAAGGAGTCTGACCTCTGACAAATGGACCGATCACACGAGCAGAGAGGAAGCCAGAGAGAGAGAAAAAACAGAACCATCTCCCTCTTCATTTCACAGACACTCATTTACAGACGTTTCCATGAGAGAGCGGGCGAGCAAAGGGAAAGAGATTAAATTGCTTCATGCATTGATAATATCTTATACTTTGTATTAAAGGGAGACAGGACGGAGCCAAAGAGAGAGAGAGTTCGACAGACTGACCAATCTTTGTGCCATCGCCTTAATTTCACAGACGCTCAGATACAAGCGTTTCCATAGGCGAGAGAGAGAGGGAGATTAAATTGCTTCATGCATTGAAAATGTCATATTTTTTGTAAAAGATAGAGGAAGGAGATGGAGGGCGTGAACCTGTTGGTCTTTTGCTCCGCTATTCCTCTGGATCCAATTCAGAAGAATTAGACTGCTTCCCATCCTGTGGACCTATTCATCTGATTGTTATTGCACTGAAAAGCCAGATAGAAGCAACTGTATTGATTTCAAAGACCTGGCTGCTGGTATTTAACGTTTTCCCGGTGAAAACCAACAATAAAAAGAGTCTACCAACAAGCAATGCCTGTCTGTCACCACGCAGCTTATATAGATATATGTTTATTTTTGCCATAGGATTCTATATTTATCCAGAACCCATCAAGATCACATCAATGAGCCGCAAAATTGCTTTTGGGTGACTCATTCTCATAAGCACCAACCCTGTATCATCGTACATCCGCCCCTTACTCCTTAAATACCTACCAACATTCAAACATGTGTGTGTTATTCTGGACATTTACTTGTTTCTGAGTAAAATGTGTGAAAAGCTAAAGTTGTTGCAAACTACTGCGCCTTTAAAAGACATAACTAACCCATATGTTTAGAAGCGACTGAGTGGCAGACCCAACATGTTGTGTATGAACCAAACTCTACTGGGAGTTGATCTAACCTGTTGCAGGTTTTGGTCTTTCCAGGATTATCATAAATGTGTGTGACTTAACATCTCCAGTGTTTTCAAACCTGAACACTGTGGGCAACTGAAGGCGGATCTGTGACGCTGGAGAGATAGTTGACCCACCTCCAGACAAATACTGGGACCGTCGCCCCCTAATACAGCACAGGAGGGCACCATTTCAGCTTCAGGGTTTAGAGGGGAACAAATACCCCCAGAGTTTCCTTAGAGTGTCACCAGGACGGAAGGAACGGTAACAACCAGGACAAAGACTGACCAGGCTCCACTAATAACCCAGACCGTTGAGGCTCAGGATGCGGTGGAGCAGGTCCACGTGTGGACAAGGAGCAACTCACCAAGATATAGTCTGCAGGGAGATGGAGCAGAACTCTGGGCAGTATCTGCTCCACAGTAATAGAGGGGTTTCCATCTTACATCCATCTGTAGCACCGAACGCCGACATCTGCATCCAGTGGATTCAAATGTCTGTCCGTCCTACGTGTAACTGTCTGTTGAGTCTGCATGTAAATATTTAAATGGAACTGTCCTAGGAGGCCAAATGAAAAACTTAAGTATAAACTGACAATAAGGTGTATTGCATCTTCTTCTTCTTGTTCCTACCTTTAGGGGTCGCCACAGCGGATCACGTTGTTGGACATCAAAGCCTGTTTGCTGCATGGATCTCGGTCCTGCAGGACTGAACCTACTGACTCGAGTTGAAAGCCTGACGATTTTTTACATTATCACTATCAACAACATTATCTTTGTTGCTGTTTATCTTTCATTTTCTTTACTTTTTTTTCCACCTATCCCAATTTATTTTCACCTGTACATCTAACAAACATAACCACACACTGACACACACTCAAATGTGCACACACCTACACACCCTAACTGTTAAGTAGTCACTCTCACCAGCTTCTAGTCATTGTTTTTTATTCTAAGATAATTTAGTTTTTATCCTTTTGTCTATTGATGTCTACAAATGTGTGTACGGATGTATCGTTGTTCCATCTAATGTGACGCAGTACGGGAAAAGGACATCAAAGCCAGCAACCACTGCCCACTGTCGGTGAAGACATCAAAGCCAGCTTTGAGGAAGTAGCCCAGAGCAGTGGATCAAACGTGTGTTCAGCATCTTGTTTGATGTGGGACTGGACCTGATATCACATCAGCAGAGACAGGAGAGGGGTAGTGATTGGGCCACCACTGCTGACCCACCAGTGGGAGAATGCTGTTGGCTATGGGTCCAAACCCTCAGCTTTCGACCTGCATCGTAACGTAACGTATCTGTAATGCATTCAAACGTAATTAACAAATGTGAATTCCATCCGTAGGTCTGCAGAGGGATCACATGATCACTTGGAGGAGGATTCACGTGTATCATAATATATCCTATATAATGCTGATATCTCATTGAACAAAGCATTCAAAATATATTTGTGGTATTGGTTTGCATGAGAAGAGTCAATTTCTTCCACTAAAGCCACTTTATTTCAATCCTGAGCCACTTTTCTTAAATAGATTGCAGGATGTATATTTCTTGTAAAATGCATGAAAATGTAAAAAGATAAAAAGAGATGTGAGTCTCATTCTGCCGTGTTTCAGCTTGTTTTCTGTGACATCATCGCTGGACAGCGTCAAATGCATAAAAAACACACACACACACGCACCTAAGCACGCAAAACTAATAGGTTTCAGGAGCTGTCGGAATAATTCTCTGCTTGTTATACACGCATAATTAGTTTTCAAAGTAGCTTTTTCCGTGAATGTAGTATCAATTACCTCCTCTCTCCTCACTATCCTCTGAGGACACCCGTGCATTTAGTGCGCTCACTTTTTCTGATGTGACACTGTGTTAATTGAGCTATAAGCCAGAGGTGTGTGTGTGAGTGTGTGAGTGTGTATGTGTGTGTGTGTGTGTGTGTGTGTGTGTGTGTGTGTGTCTAATTTCTGTCCTTTCTAGACATTAGAACCTGCAAGAATCAAACTGATCAGTGTGAAATACAGAAACCACCGTTTTAGTATATTTCTGCATCTAGAGATAAAGATTTAAAAGCGTTCTATCAGTGTGTTCTCATGTCATTCACTGATTGGCTGCCTGATAAAACAGGGTTTCTGCTCATTGGTTATTTCATGTTAAACCTCACCTGAATTATTTTCGATTAATAAAAACGTTGATTAATAAAAACGTTTTTATGTGTATTACAGTAATGCCAGAAAACAAAAAACAATCAATGAATTTACTCAGAAACTCTTCCCTGCAACAAATGTGATAGAAATAGGACAAAGCTTATGTGATTCTACACAGTTTTTGTGGGACAGGACCTGGAGGACCTCCAATTGGCATAGATGGATAAAAGGTGGACCCCAAATATGCCAAAATAGGATTTTGACCCCAGAGAGGGATTTGGCTGCAAAATACCCCCCATGTCCACTAGAGGGAGCTATGTGCACATACTACAACTTTTGGCTGTAACCTAAACTTTGTGTTTTATTAGTAGTAATGAAAAAAATAAATCCCAAAGCCCCATTAAGTGTCCAGAAGAAGTTAAGTCTTTAAAGAGGCAGAGTCTTTCTCCACCTATCAGAAGGTGGTTTGACGGTTCGATCCTTTACTGCCTATATGTCGAAATATCCTTAAGCAGGTTACTTAACCCTAATCTGCTCCAGATGTCTGTGCGCTTTGTTTTCTGGGTTCCGGTGGTCAGTTAGACAGAAGTGGTGATGCTGATCCAGGAAGCCAAGCTGCTGTGTAAGTCGTTCTCAGTGACATTAAACATTAGGTGGAACTGAATTTCCTACAATTCAACGGATCCAAGTCTTGAATAATACAGACCAGTTCATCTGCCATACTCAGAATCTTCTCAGTCCATTATCCTCCAACATGAAGCCAGCTGTCACAAACATGGGGGTTGTTTTCCACTCATGTCTCTTCCATCCACATAAAAAGTTCTGCTTCCTTCAACATTTCCACTTCCCGGTTAGATCACTGCCTCGTTCTCCTTTCCAGCATGAACCAGAGTTCACCGTTTCGTCTCCAACTGGGTCAAAGCGCAGCAGCGAGGTTTCACACTGGTTTGAACAGATGACATCACGTCACCTCTTTCGTGGCTTCATTACATCATCAGCTCCCTGTCTGTTTAAGATCGGGTTTTAAGATCTTACTGGTCCGACTCTAAGCTTCATACCAGAGCTGATAACTCCTTATGAGCCGGATCCTGACCTTAGACCCTCGGGCGGCGCCCCTCTGGCTGGGCCAAAGGACAGACTCAAGTCTGAAGGTCATTTGGCTTTTGAACGACTTACCCCAGGAGATAAGCCTGGCAGAAACAATGGCTTTTTTTAAACCACTTCTTAAAATACACTTTTCCAGACTTGCTTGTGATGTTGTCATTTTATCCTTTCTCTATTGTTCTTTAATTATCCTTTGCTCCTATGATGTATTGTCCTTATGTCATGATTGTGATGTCATCGTTTACTTTAATCCCTGCCTTTATTTCTCCAATTTTCTCTTTAGTCCTCTTGGATCTTCTTTTATGGTTTTCAGTTGACCGTAGCCTTCGGATGAAATGTCGTCTTTTATGTCATTTGTTTATCTATCTATCTATTTGTTTCTTAATTTTGAATACCCTAACATTTTTGTTGTGGTCTTATGGTTTGGTGCTTTATTCGCTGTGTTTCCCTCTGAGTTTCCTGTTTGGGTTTGTCTGTCAAAGCCTTTTGTAAACAGTTGTTTTTAAAGGTGCTACACGAAACAGTTTATTACGAGGGATTATTATTACAATGAAATCCATGCTTCTAATTTACACAGCTAGAAACTTCCATTCAATAACACATACTTGTCCGACTGTCGAGTTCAGGGAGGAAGAGGGAAACCCGTTGTCTCTGTCTTTGCCTCCATAGTCTGATCTGATCTCGTCTTTTTGCTTGTTTCCCACATGTACCTGGAGTGAGTGGGAAACATGACAGTGTTCATGGAAATGTTACTCACTGACGTTGGTGCAGTTCTACTGCTGGTAATGTAAGCAAAGTGAAAGTAACTCCAAGTTTGTTTTCAGGGGTTTGGAGTCAGAGCTGGCAAAGATCCCATCCTGATTGTTTCCTGATGCTCCTCTTCATCACAAGAGTTTTCTTCAATCCTCTGTGGTTTTTGTACCCGGATATGTTTTTTTCTTTGTCATTTTCTGTCTTTCTTTTTTTTCTGCATAATTTTGTGGTCCTCCGCATTCAGATTTCACTTATTCTCTCCAGTTGGTTCACATGGCTGAGCCAAATCTTTTACTTATTTATGCAACATCTGCTTGGCACAATCCATCCGTCAATCCTGTCGCCACTCCTGCAGGCAAGAAGAGGAAAACTGAGTAAGTCAGCAAACATGACTAAATGTCACATGAATGAAAACCACAAGAATATCATCTTCTTCCAAAAACTTTTCACATCACACTGATCTTTATAGACGATAGCTGTGTTCCAATTCAGTTCAGGGGCCACATCCTGAAGGACCCGGTGTAAGAAGGCCGGGCCAGCGCTATGGTGAAGAAAATTAATTATAAAGCGCTCTGGACACAAATGACAGACAGACAACAGACGGAGTTGACCTGTTGGTAAATGTATACCCGAAAAGATGTGTGTATGTATGTATACAGGTAAGACCTAGTATAATTAATTTTCAGTGTCAGTGACAAACACAAGAAATACCAATATTTCTATACTCTGCCTGATTTTTGTATGCTTTTTAATAAAAACTAAAAAAAGGGGCACTAGTATCATCATATTTCATTAACAGCAGGAAACGGAACAATCAGAATTACCTTTCATGATAAAATTATGTATGGCTTCTCTCCTAATAGATTACAGACATAAAGAAATATCAGCAATAATTAAACAGAAACAGAATAGGCTCCAAAGTTATAGAATAGAATACAAAGCATAAAAGTTCTTCTTTAGAAAGAACGTCACAGAGAACATGCAAACTTTGATAAGTCTTTGTGAAATTTGTGCAAACCGTGTTTCTACTTCTCCATTGTTCTCTGAGGGTGAGATAGTACAGAGTACACAGTGAGTACACAGAGTACGAAGTGAGTACACAGAGTACATAGTGAGTACACAGAATAAGAAGTGAGTACACAGAGATGAGCTAGTACCAGTACGTACTCCAACGTAGCACCCAAACACTGCAGCTCTCTGTGAGTGTTTCACATCCCGTTGTGAAGAAGAAAGAAAGAATCCTTTATTAGTCACATAGAGTCATACACAGTACAATATAGTGAAATTATTTCTCTCCCTCCCTGAGGGAGCAGTGGGCAGACCCTTGTGGAGCGCCCGCGGAGCTAAGGTTTCAGGGTCTTGCTCAAGGACCCTACGACAAGTAGACCCTGGTGGGATTCGAATCGGCTACCTTCCGATCTGCTGATTGGGAGACGGCCGCTCTACCCACTGAGCCACAGACACCCCAATGTGTCGGCTGCATGTGTGTTTACAGTTCTCAGGGTCTGATGTGTGCCTGGACAAGTAGGAGTGTTGGTGATGGAGGCCACAGCTCTGAATAAAAGCTGTTCCTCATCCTATCTGTCCCGGATCTTATTTCCCTGAACCACGCTGGGCCGCCTTCACCACTCGATGCCGGTCCCCACGCTCAGCATCTGTGCCGAGCGTGGGGACCTTGTAGAGGTCCTGTGTGGGTACCCAAAAGGTGCTAAAAATGGGATTTTGACCCCAAAGAGGATTTCTGAGCGTTAAATACCGCGTCCGTCCACTGGAGGACGCTGCATGGACAAACTACAACCTTTAGCATTGAAATGAATCAAAGTTTATATAAAATGTAGCACTGTGTTCTGTTCAAGAGTTTGATAACATAGAAGTTCTCAGAAGAGTCAGGCAGAAAGTGTCTGAAATATTGTTCCAAGACAAGGAACTATGTGTTGATTAATGTTATTGAGACAAACAACGTCCTGTAAGAGGACAGAAGGTTGGTCCGACCGTCCCTGGAGTATAGGTCAGAACTGATAATCTCAGGTTCCTCCAACTGTTCTAGAAATCCGTGGCCTCATTCCTTTGGCTTCGGTGTGGATGATTGTGGACTAATTGCGTCTTTCTGTCAGAGACTCCTGAGTTATGAGCCCACCACCTGCTCCTGCGTTCCAGGTACAAACAGCAAACAGAGTTTAAGAGCCCAGGGGAGACCAGGGCTTTAAGTGGATAAATGATCAATCTGGGAAGTTTTTCTTCCACAGCTGTGGCATGAGATTGAAATTTTCACCGACGTTTTTACCTTTGCGTCACGAACGCTGTGCCTGTTACTAAGCAACACTGGCTGCAGAAATCAATCAGTTGATGATAAGTCAAAGTTAAAGATGTTATAATAAAAGATTGTTTAGAGACGCAGTACTCAGAGCAGAGAAATATACTTCACTTATGTCTTCTAATGTCATACTCATCTTTATTTACAGGAGATAATATTTAAAGTTGTGATGAATGTTTGGAAGGGGTTTGTCGTAAACGATACATCCCATAAACTGCTCCGTGGACCGCTGGAGTGGAGGAGGCCGTGTCGCAGTGCTGCAGCGTTTGAAGACCGTTTGAAGACCATTGTGTCGCGGCGTCTGAACCGCGACACAATGGGAATTTGTTGGGATAAGAACTCCTGTGATTCAGAACTACTTCACCTCTTCAGCTACTTTCATGGTTTCAATGAGAGACTCATGGCGACAGAAATGACGATAAGACTTTCTTGATCCCGAGGGGAAATCCCAGCGTTCCAGCAGCAGACGAGAAGAGCAGGTTAAGAAACACGGAATGAAAAAAAGAGAAACCTGAGATAAAACTGGGCCTAGGCTGTACTCCTCCACTCCAAGAGTATATCCCCTAAAAGCCCCCAATCCCCTGCTTTATACAAGCAATCTCCCTGATTGAATGCCTAAAATCAAATGTGAAGTTATGTCTGAAAAACTAATAAGTACATTATAAACTATTAGAGTAAAACATGACATATACAAGATAGATCTCCTTGAGTTCATTCATAGGCTTCAAGTTTGGACTACATGAGAAATTACTGCTGAAAACATTTGGAGATAAGGTTCCCTCTAGTGTCAGAAATACACAACTGACCTTTCCCCCAATCGGTCCAGTTCTTCCTCGCACTAAGGTCTATGTGGGTATGACATATCAAAGTGATCTATGAAATATGATGACAATTCTATGATATCCACAACTTTTGGGGGTTATAATAAGTGAAGGAAGAATACTAGAAGATAAGGAATATATTTGTTTGCAAATGTAAATGTGTTCACAGGAGATTCACCAGAATTACCATTAATCCATCCATCCATCGGTCATCCATCCATCTATCTATCCATTAATCCATCCATCCATCCATCCATCGGTCATCCATCCATCTATCTATCCATTAATCCATCCATCCATCTATCCATCATCCATCCATCTGTCATCATCCATCTAGCTGTCATCCATCCATCTTTCTGTCATCCATCCATCATCCATCCATCCGTCCATACATCCATCAATCTTCCATCCATCTGTCATCCACCCATTCATTCATCCATCCATTATCCATCCATCCATCCATCATCCATCCATCCAGCCTCTATCATCTATCCTCCATCCGCCCATCATCCATCATCCAAACATCATCCATCCATCCATCTTTCATTAATCTATCATCCATTCTCCATCCAACCATCATCCATCATCCAGCCATCCATCAATCTATCCAACATCTGTCCATCATCCTTCATCCGCTCATAGTCCGTCTATCCATCCATCCATTAATAATTAGTCCAGGATTCTCAGGTGTGGTGGAAAAAGTGTGTTTGTGTGTGTCTGCTTGAGAGTATTTGCGTGTGTGTGTGGTTGTGTGTGTGTGTGTGTGCGAGGGTGTGGTTGTGTGTGTGTGTCTGTGTTTGTGTGTATGTTTGCTTTAATGTGTGTGCGTGTGTGTGTGTGTGTGTGTGTGTGTGTATGTGTGTGTGTGTGTGTGTGTGTGTGTGTGTGTGAGGGTGTGTGAGGGTGTGTGTGTGTGTGTGTGATGGTGTGTGAGGGTGTGGTTATGTTTGTGTATGTGCCTGCTTGTGTGTTTGTGGTCTATTGACAGCCTGCTATTCTTCTGGCTGTGTAGTGGGACATGGGTTGGACCGTTTGTGTGTAAGTGTGTGTGTGAGGGGGGTTATGGGTTTGGACTAATCGAAGTCTCCCTGATGACAAGTCCTGTTATCGATCTGTCTCTATCTGTGGCTGTCACATGACCACACACACAACTACACACATAAACACAAACACACACACAGAACTACACAAACACACACACACAACTACACACACACACACACACACGCACACACACACAACTACACACACACACACCACTACAGACACAATTACAAACTCCAAATCTGCATGGGGTAGGACTAGGGAAAATCATTCAGCAGCAGAGTGTTTGATCATAGGGCTGTAATATTCTTCAGTCATTTGTTTTGCTAATTTATTGATGAGATGTGAACTTTTAGAATGAATGAAGACAACAAATAAATAGCTAACAAATAAAAGCAATGAGGAAAATAATTATCTGAAGAAAAGGGGAAATGTCTTCTTTATTAGAAAAAAGAAATCATGGCGAAAGGAAGTTCAATTATCCAGAAGGTCTTCTAAACAAAATAGATTTAAGGGCCAGTATCAATCTACCCGTCAATATGTAAATTATGATATAGATATTAAAGTTCATGCGGTCGGATGATGTTCAAGCGACTTTTACAAGCAGTCTATTTACCAAAAGCAGGTATCAGTTAAAATGATGGGGAGACTGATGCAAGACATTCAGAGATTAAAACCACGACAATAAAAGAAAAGAAAATAAGAGAAATAAGAGAAATGGTCATCAAGAAAGACAAGAAGAAGAAGAAATGTCAATAGAAATAATAAGATACTACAAAAAAAGCACATAATTAATAACATACATATACTAGCCTCATAACAATAACACATTTTTTTAAACGTTAAGAGACAAAATGAAGACCCCGATGACGAGATGAACACCTTTACTGTTCCTACACAGCTTGTAGGAAACCTGATTGAATGGAGTCCTTCAGATGTTGATATTGATTACAGACGGCTGGACGAGGGTGACCCTGTGACCCCGCTGGTGCGGCGAGTGTTACTCGGTGGAGGCGGTTCCGTCTCTGCTTCATTTAAAATTGTGGTTTCCACATTTTCTTCCACCTTTCCACGGGTTTACGTTAAGGATTATAAAACAGTCTTGGACTTGATGAGGGACTGACCTTCAAGCTGTCATCACATATTATTTTTCCAGCGGTATATTACATTACATTCCCGGTAAACATGATAATATTATGATAAAACTGATGCCGGCTGTCTGACAACGTGGGTCATATGCTTCCGAATCCATGCGTTTGGTCCCACATCACACACAGTTTTAACTCAGTCTACTCCAATTCTACTTCTACTGTAAGACTGGTGCACTGTAAAAAGAAAAACAGTAACAGTAATGAAGGGGCAGCTATTGACTCATAAGTTACTGTAGTACTACTATAGTATATTTAGAAATGTATGCATGCCTACAACAAGTCTACACGGTTTACCCCCCTGTAATGAGGGACAGGTCGGACGGGGTTCTGGAGGTAAGACTGGTCTAATGAAGGTAAGTCCTTCCATTCTCCACTTTGGTAGGTTCTAACTACTGCAGGCCAGGATCACCCTACAAGACCTGCCGTTCTGGAGATGCTCTTACTCAGTCGTCTGTCCATCACACCTTATATCAAGACACAATGTATGTTATTCTGACCTCACCGGTCAGTGGTCATAATGTTAAGGCTGATTGTTTTCTTTACTGTGATTTTCTACTATATGTTATCAATTACTCTCATGTTTCATGGATAATTGTTCAGTGTTAATTAAGACTGTATATTAATAGTTATTGTGATTTTCTGTAATACATAACGCATTACAGTACATGATTATTTACCGTAATCTTCTAAAGATGTTTTTCTTAAATATACGATCTTATTCTGTATTTGTCTACAGTACATGATTATTTACCGTAATCTTCTAAAGATGTTTTTCTTAAATATACGATCTTATTCTGTATTTGTCTACAGTACATGATTATTTACCGTAATCTTCTAAAGGTGATTTTCTTAAATGTACGATCTTATTCTGTATTTGTCTACAGTACATGATTATTTACTGTAATCTTCTACAGGGATGAATTATTACTTAAACTATAAATCATTAAAATCACTGACAGTATATTATTGGTTACTGTGATTTTCTTTAGCATATTATCATTTGCTGTATACCTTTATATTATTTACAAATCAGTGAATTGTTTCTGTGATTTTCCAATTATTACAGAGGATTTCACTTTGATATTTTACAGTGTGTGCATCGCTGCAGTGACTTATTGAGCGTGCATTTAGTGTTTACAGTATTACACATTTACATTTATACTATAATTATGTAAAGTGGGTGTTTTCATCCATTATGGCGTCCCAAAGCAAACAACTGGCATTAGGCGTGACAGCAGAGAGAGGTTGCATGTTCCAGAGAAACCAGTGTGTTAAATCAACATTACTCCAAATGGTTGCCCTGAAATGATAGTGGAAGGAATTGCGTTTGCAGGTAGCTTATTATGGGATGTGTGGCCCCCTGCTGAGCTTTATACACATGTGGCTCTCTCTCCATCTGAGTTCGTAATGCATTTGGTATGAGGCTGCTAGGGGTGATTTAGACGCATGATGGATGGCACGGAAGGAAAATACAGGTACATGATGCTCGACATTATTATTCTTATTATGGGAGAAGATGATGGATGGAGAGACTGTAAGGACAAAAGAAGACGTGTCTCTGAAGAGGGAGTGCTCTCATGTACAGTATGTGCTGTACTCCTTCTTTTCTGCATTCAGACTCTTACAATTCTAGCCTCTTTCCCAAGGGTACTTCAATTATCCTTTTTTGTGAAGCAGAACAGGTTCTACCATGCATATTCATCTTTTTTGTTGCCATGGACAGATGCAACTGGCCCCGACAGCAGGGGGGCGATCACATCCTCACACGTTATGAGTTCTTCCTCCAGCTCATAATGGAGGAGCTACGACACAGAACGCTGCTGCGATGAGGATTGTTTCCGGAGTGTGGGGGGTCGGCGAGGGAGTGAGGAAACATATGGAACTAATGGGTAAGGTCCGGAAGACCACAAGTGTGTGTAGATCTGACTCTTGATGCTTGTTAATGTATGATACACACCACAGCCATACCATGTCCATTACTGCTTAGGTCCCTTTTGCTGCCAAAACAACAGAACCAGAACTTTTTTTTTAGCTTCCCGTAGCTTTTCTGCGGGATCAAACAACACGGGGTAACACCCGCTCCTCATGTACATCAAGACTTGAGATAAAATCACCCAAAAGGCAGACAACAGGGGCCAGACTACTGTCGGGACGGTTTAATGAAGAATACTCCAATAGTAGAGCAAATCTAGGAGCAATGAATGAATGAAGAAAATGAAAACTATTCAAAATAAAGTACAACATAAACAATGCCACAGCCATGAAACCGTTTCTGGAGATGCTCTGACCTAAAAGTCTCCTAGATCATTAGTATTTCCTATTTTTCCTGCTTTCGACTTCAACCTCAGGAAAAATGTTCCCCTTCTGGTAAAGATATCCCACCCAGGTACAGGTGCCTCTGTACAACAAGGTATTAGGCCCCCATTGACCAAAAAAAAAGTTTAAATGGAGATTTTGAGTAAGTATAGACATCATTTTTTGATCTTAAATGGGACATTTTAGGTTACACATCAGATGAAACAATCAAGAGAACCCCCAGCACCAACATGAGGAATGTGGATAATCTTATAAAGCAATACTTTTGTAAAGGACTGGGGAAAGAAAGACATGTAAAAGTCTTTTGGCACAGTACCGCCACATGATTATAAGTATCAGGACTTTGAAAAGGTTCCCATGAAAGAACTAGAAAGACTTGGAGGAAATCGCCTCTTTTGTGAAGCTGGAGAAAATGACTTTCTACTAAATACTTTCTAATACTCATAACACTGTATTAGGGCTTTATTTTCATAAAATTCAGATTTGTTTCTGTTAAAATTGTGACTTAATTCTGTTATAAGTATTATAGTTATACTAAGATTAGCTCATATATTAATATTAACTTTATATTCTTATGTTTCCCACTGTGTGCGACTGTAATGAAAGAGTCAATGTCATTCTGACTTCACCTGGTGGTAATAATGTTATGGCTGATGAGGGTTTGCCTTTAGAGCCTGTCCTCCTGAGACGTTGGAGGAGATCGTGGCGGACGGATGTTCATTAAATCATCTGACTTTATCACAGGAGACGTACGTCTACAAGGGTCACCAAACCAAATTTACAAATCCGATTATGTGTCACGCCGACCCACACTGCTCTGCCTCCGACTGTTTGGATTTTAAGACTTCAGTGGAAACCAGAGTTTGGACCCACATGCAGAATGACTTACAGGCAGCGTGAGTGCCGTTCAGTGATTTCATTAGCAACAACATCCATTAGACAGGTAAGGCTCAAATCTAACAGAGCAGTCTGGTAAAAACCACGTAACATGCAGAGTGAAGAGAACACAAAGTCCCAGGGAACAGAAAGGTAGTGTGGGGAAAGTCCCTGAAGGTGGCTGATGATGTGGAACTGTGCTGCCATGTTTGTACGGTGGCCTGAACAGAAAAACTGAACAGTGTTGGAGAGGTATCTTCATGTTCATAGGGTTAGGAGTTAGGAAGGCTTCACCTTTAAAACCCTGTGAAGAAGAAGATGATGAATACGATGTTTTTGGTAAGAGTTTTTTTTCGTGTTTTTGAAAATGGATGTTCATGTTTACTGTGTATCACAAAACAGAGAAACTGAGCATGAAACCTGACCGACAAAGGAAACATAGACACGGCTGGTGAAACGGTGGAAAGGTAAACCGGTGAGGTCCATGCTGTCGGCCTGGAGGATTCAACTCAACAGGCAACCGACGGCCGTGCGATGTTCCCTCTACTGCCGGTCGCAATTCCTCCATGGCGATGAGACACACTCCCAACCCCAACTTGGCATCACCGCCTCCTGCGCCTCCTCCATCCGTGGATTTGGCGCTCGCTGCGCCGTCTCTCCTCCCTGGGGGAGAAATCACTAAATCACCAAGCTGAATTTCCCTGGTGAAGTGGACAAACCTCACCAGATTACTTCTCAACACTTTCATGAGTCAGGTCTGCATAAGGACCTTCTCTGATAACGAGGATTTCATGCTCCGTGTTTTTTTATTGCAGGATTTTTAGCCTCGCCCTAAAGTGAAGGAGCCTCACGACTGAACAGGATACTTGATGTGTTTCATAGATGATGACGCCTTTTTGGCAATTGAGGGCCAAAGCAGATTCTTGAATAGTGAAGGGTGAGCTGATGTGTGATAAGTTACAATCTGGAACCTCACCGATAATTACTTCATTTTACACACTGTACCTTTAAGGCGACAGCGAGCCACTGCACCACCATGCTGTAAACAGATATAAACAATCAAAGTGTGTTCCTGTAACTCTGCAACTTCAGCAGCTAAGATAAACATTTCAAAATGCATGATCTAAATAAATGACTGTTTAAGTATGCTTTTGATTTTCAAACTTTCGTCAAAGAAAGAAAAGAAGAAAAAAATGCGTGCATACACAATGTTCTTCCTCCCCTGGGGTTCATTAGGAGCAATGGAATTCAGTGACCCAGAAACTAAACCCAGCCCAAATCAATTAGCAGACACACACACGCCTTCATCTGAGCTGCTAATTACAAAGTCAAACTACCTCACAGGGAGGGTTTCCTCTTTGAAGACGAACTGATCTGAGAAAAATGTAAACACAGTGTTTTTGTTGACTTCTGCGTGACACTGTTGAGCTAGAATCAGTCAGCAGAAGATTTTTAAGACGCTTTATTAGGTTTTATTATCTGTAAGACTCTAATTTTAAATGTCTGGTTTTTTTTCATTTATATCTTTTGATATTATAGCTTTGACATTTAAAAGTGCAATCCGTAAAATTTACGCTTTGAATAAATGGAATTAGAAATTCAAAACAATGTTTTTTAATGTCTAATTAGCGGAAAATTTGATTGTTAGTTTGGAAAGTATTTTACAGTGCCCTCCAGACGTATTGGTACCGTTCCAAAAAATAATAATAAAAGAGTAAAACGGGATGCAACAAATGTCTTTATTATAATGTCTTTATTGTCTTTATTGAATTCACCCATGGTCTATATTTCAAATAAATTTTTGCTCATAAACAAATGTGCCAAAATTATTGCCAACCTTCATTTAATATCCAGTGTAGCCCCCTTTTGGTGCAAAACTCTCATTCTGCAGTGTGTGATGAGGTTTGAGAACACATGGAGAAGATCTGAGACCATGCCTCCAACAGAAACTCTACACTTCCATCAGGTTCTGAGGTCCACGCTTGTGAACTCTCCTCTGTACCACATCCCAGATGTTCTGTTGGGTTTGGGTCAGGTGACTGCGATGGCCACGGCAGAACCTTTATTTTGTGATCTCTGAACCATTCTGGGGTTGATCCTGAGGTGAGGTTCAGATCATTGTCCTGCTGTAAGGTCCAACAGCAGCCCTTTTTAAGTTTCCTGGCCTTTAGGTTTTCATCCAATATTTGCTGGTATTTGATGGAGTCCTTGGAACCATGTTTTTTTGAAAGAGGAAAAACCTTGTAGCATCAGCAGTCCACCAAAAGACTTCACAGTGGTTAGGAAATGCTTTTCTCTTTGGGTTCCTTTCTTGCATATTTGGTGTCTGTAGCCAAAAGGTTCTACGTTGGTCTTCTCTGACCTATGACCTTGTTCCGCTGAAAGCCAAACTGTAGGTGCTTTAGCTTGTGTGTGGATGACGGCAGTGGTTTCTCTCAAGCTAGCTTCCCAAACAGCTTGTGTTGGTGTAAGTGCCATCTGATGGTGGATAGGGAGATCTTCTGACCCCAGATTCAACAGACCACTGTAATTCTCTGGCTGTAGTCGAACCATCCTCCCCACGGGATCAGATTATGGATACAGACAGTAAAGATATTTTTTGCATCTCATAATATAATTATTTTAAATACATTAACGTGATGGAACCTAATCATTTGAGAAGATACTTGTTTAGATCTCAACACTTGATGGCCACCATAGATTCTTGAAAAGGGATATGGTGTAATATAAATTGCGATCTGGAACTTCCCTGCTGGATGCCACAAATGTTTACAAACTGCACCTTCAGGTAGAGTACGTGAGTAAATGTAATTAGTTACTGGATTAGACTATGATGCTTTATTCAAGCATAGGTATCGCTGACTGGTCGGTGTACGTCCCCTTTAAGAGCGTCATGGTAACGGCGCTCGAGGAGCTGGTCAGGAACTGGACAGGAGCGGACGACTTTGAGGGGATCCTAAAACTTTTCGTACACCCCAAAAAGTGGTATTTTTTTATAGGTTCACTTTACGTTAGGCTTGTACACGCTGGTCAAGAAAAGGGGAAACGTTTCTTTACGTGTGTGTGACGATGAACGGATCCTACCGGCCGCTAGAAGGAAGGGGAAAACCTGTGGAGTGATGCCCGAGAGCCTGCATCCCTCCCTCCCTCCAAAGTTCAGCTAAGGTGGCTAACGTTAGCTCGGAGTGAGCCCGCTAACTCTGCGTCAAAGTTTGGCGAAACTTTATTATATACGTGTAAATTAGTAGTAAACAAACACCTGAGGTTGTGGAGGAAGAGTTGGGAGCCTGTTGTCTGAGCTGGGGCGGACTAACCTGGTTATTATTAGCCTAGCTGAGAGGCAGCTAGCCTCAGTCAGAGGAGTTAAAGCTAACTCTCTGAGGGAGAGATGACATGACGCATCATCATCATCCTCCGCTCCATCATGAAACCGCTGCAGGGTTATAACCCCACTGGATACTGAACTTTACTCATGGACCAAACGAATACTGGAGACCACATGAGGAGACGAGAGAGGATGACAACAGCATTAGAAAGTAACGTCAGAGCTGGATGAACTTTCTCCTGTCATCATTAACACCTCCATCTCTCTGACAAGCTGGGTCACCTCTGAAGAAGTTGCTTTAGTGTATCGTTATCGCAGCCAGACTCTTAATATTTTCATCACAGTTGCATTGTATTTACCATTATACCTGAACCTTGGATGAAGTGAGGAATTGCCATGATGAAAGTGACGGTGACCTTTGGGCAGACAGGTGTGGTGGTGCCCTGCAAGGAGGGCTGGACTGTGAGGGACCTGATCCAACAAGCCACCCAGAGATACAGAAAACTACTTGAACAGGTATGGCACATCATATTAAACAAGATCTTTTCTCCAGAATGAACTGCCAGGGAGAAAACTGTATTTTGGCATAGCTGCTCCAATACAGGCAGACATCATACACTGATAGCTGCTTCAAATTCAGACATGTAGGGGTATTTTATTCTTCTTTAAAAGGTAACTCTGATTCATACTTCCTCCCTAAACTATTAATTCACCAAATCCAGTCCCTGAAATTATGCCATTTGCTGTTTAAGAACTTTTAAAATCATTTATATGTACACACACACACACACACATATATATATATATATTATTCATCAAAAGTAGTTGTGCATTTAACTGCATTTTTCTTTACTTTTTTCTTGAGAAGAGCATTTTAAGGTGAATCTCAATGCCGGTAGTCTTCTCCTTTGCATATATGTAAAATAATATTCCCTACCTGAGGCTCCCCCGATGAATCAAGGATATGTACTGTATATTCATGACTTTGTTGTACAGGTTTCTGGGGTTGATTGTTTGGGGGTTCGGCCAGTTCCAGATGACTCATTTGAATTTTTAAAATTAAATTTCTTTCCCAGATATGCTATCACCAGGGACATTGTAAGTAACTACTTTCTTGTGGTTTTTCTTCTACAATGGGTATTTCATGCTTCTTTTCCCTCTTATTTGTGGGAATATATGCGTACTGAATATTTAAATATTGATCTTGATCTTTTTAAAACAGATACCAAAATTGGGTATTTAATTTTTTTTGGATGACTGACATGGGTGTAATATTGCTGTTACTATGATTTTATAGTAAGTATCTACTGACTTTGTGGTAGGTACATCTCAAAATGTTCTCACCCACAAGAGACACAATGCAAACCGTTGTAGTCTGTAAAAGATGGAAAAGTATTTTCATTTATAAGAAATAATCCAGTGTGCTCAAGAACATGAACAAATGAATGAAAGAATGCAATTTTAACCCTGTTTTTGAGGCTATTCGACCTTTGAGCTATTGGCTATCTGCATTATTCATTTGTCTGAAGTAGTTTTGTAATAATGTGGAAAGATTGTTATGAACTCCTGAAAGACTTAGCAAAGAGACGAGATAACTTTTTATGAAACAGCGCTTTCATAACATTTGAGGTTTTCCCTGAAGTCATAAAAAGAATAATCGAAAGCTCTGTCGTTTTTGCACTATTAAAGGGCCGTGTGATTTTCACATCCCAAAGTCTTGGGAAATTAGACGAAGCCATGGAGGTCCAGTTCTCCATAATTGCTGTATAAAAAATTAAAAGCATATCTGATATGAATTGAGCAGGAGCAGGCAGGAGTCGCTTCCACTTGAGTTGTGAGGTTAAAATGCAAATGACTCCCTCTGGTGATTTATATTATGAGTGCTGTTGATTCCCAGCGTTGCGCTCAGGACAGGAACCCTGTGACCCCGTCAGATGCTCACATCTTCTCAGTGACTTGCTTCGTATTGGTGCTGTTATTCAGAGAGCTTACAGTTCCAGAGAGAGAAGGAATCAGTAGTGACTGGAGGAGAGATGTTGATGCTGTGGGTTTCTGTCAGACATCCTACTATCTGGTATGTGATATTTAACTGTATACTATAGTCCCCCAATCTCATTTATCAGCTATAAACACACTTCTTACCTACCATACAGTTTTGCAAGTTGCGGGAACCACCTGGCTTCCTTTTCATTTGAACTCCTCTTCCTCTTTAATCTCTTCCTCATACCCATTCAGTTCCCCGTTCGTGAGACCACTACTTCTCCATAGTCTACATTTTGAATTCACTGGGGCCTCCGAACTAGCATTAATTGGGTTTACATTGACCTTTTTTTTCAATTAGAACCGGTTTAATCCCCAGCCAATGAAAATCCTCCACATAAACACCCCATTTGGAATAAAAACCCCCCAAAGTGATTGACATTTCATTTGGTTGCATAAGTGTAATATAAACAGGTCAGAAGAATATCTTTACAATACGTCCTACCTGTGCCTACCCAGAGTCCAAACTCATGTGCATGATGCATTCTTCCATGAAGTGGACCACAGCAGAAAGTTTGTTTTTAATACAAAACAAGTCAGGAAGCGTGATTGATCAAAGATGTAAAATATCAAAAACTGATGGAAAACTTTTAAGACCCCCAATGAATTAAGGCTTTGGAGGAAGCACTGGTGACGGTGTCTGATTATGGAGGAAGATCACTGGCAAAGGTCTTTGACCATGGCATGAATCTTTGTTTTCAGGATGAATCCTGTGATGAGGAGTTACAGACAGTCTGATAGCACTGAGTAAGCCTGGGTCATCATCAACATCAACATCAACAACATCAAGCTGTTGTTGATGAAAAGCATATCAATGACAACAAAAACTGCAGTGATCACATGATAGATGTCCATCGTCTGATAAAACATAATGTTTATTTTTGGCTTTGGCGCTT
Source organism: Lophius piscatorius (assembly GCA_009660295.1). Taxonomy (NCBI): domain Eukaryota; kingdom Metazoa; phylum Chordata; class Actinopteri; order Lophiiformes; family Lophiidae; genus Lophius; species Lophius piscatorius. The sequence goes on along the minus strand of VRLP01006044.1, from coordinate 4,754 downwards.
GTCACACAACTGTTATGATTAAATGTTTTAGAAGAAGTTATCCTTTGATTGATCCCATACAGCCATACACAGTACAACATAATGAAAGGATTTCTCTGCATTTGGCCCATGCCTGAGGGAGCAGGCATGGCATCACAACTCCTGTAATACATGGAAACCCAGCTTCTGTCTGATAGGAGCAATAATTACTGCGTTTGGACAAACTTCAGTTAATTTATGTGTTCAAAGTTTCAAACTCTTCTAAAGAGGGGCTAATATTTCACATGTTTTTCAGTAATGACTAAACACATTTTGATCATTCATGGAAACTTTGTCAAAGCTTTAATCCTCTAGATGGGGGACATTTTGGTGTGCTGCCAAAGCAAAAGCACAGGTGTAATTGATAACCCTAAAACAGCTGCATTCCATTTAGCTGAGCTAGTTCCAGGGGTCTAATGTTTGTGCAGACTGACTCATTGGCATGGGGACATTAGCTTACACTAGTATAGTGGTTTTACCGTGTACCATTTGATGACTCACATTTCATATCTGCAGTATGTTGGAGTGTACAGTATGTAACATATATGATGATATCTTATCGGTTATCCAAACAATGTGTGAGCTGACATTATTGATGATGTCACTCCAAAAACACATTTTGTTGAGCAGCATGGCTGAGAAATTAGGGAACAAACAGCTTCAGGAAACAAATAAGAGGCAGCACCAGCCTTGTCATGAGTGTTGCTGACTTAGTTGCATGACGCAGATCATCTTCACTTGCATGGGTTCGGTTTGGGTTTGAGACAGATTTTTTGCCGTTACATAATAATAATAATTGATCCTTTATTAATCACATGCAATCATACAATAGAGTACAACATACTGAAATAATTTTGCTGTATTTCACCCATCCCTGAGGGAGCAGTGGGGAGCCCCTTTAAGCGCCTATTGGGGCCTAACGGGATGAGGGTCTTGCTCTACGACATGAAGAATTGCTGGCGCTCCAATCGGCTAACTTACGATTTTCTGATTGGGAAACAGCCACTCTACCCACCGAGTTACAGCCACCCAAATACTGCTCCACGATCAGCTTGTTAACCACCTACTATCATCCAGCTCTCTCATGTAAGGAACGCTGTCACCAACACATCGCAAACAACATTGTTCTTACTTCAATGTTTCATGTTAAGCATATAAATAATCCATATTTTCCTTCAACATGTTTCCATATAACTAGTAGTTACCGAAATTCCACAGTTAAGTCTCACTTATCGCAGTCTTGAGCTCATTACCGTGATAACAACACATTTTGTTTGTGTTATTTCCTTGATTATTGAAGATACAGGAGTGTGTTTACATGTTTAGCAGAACCTCATTTTTGCCTAGAAGGTCAGCTCACTTTCACATGCCTTGTCACTGTATACCCACATTTCTTGTAAGGATATTAGCATGGTGACACACTCCTGGAAATTTAGTCTCCAGATTTTGTCCCCCTAGGGGTTAAACAGTCAGACATGTAAAACACGCATGAATGACTTTAAATAGATTTTAATCACTGAAATGTTTGACTTTTATTTCAACTGCTCCTTCATCCTCCCTCTTAACTCTTTGATAAAGTATGCTAACCAGTTGTTATTATTAACTAATTGTGGAAAATTTGGAGATTTTTTTGTCATCATATATACTTATATGTTATATTACAAGTACACCCACACTCATACCTAGATATGACGTGGGCTCACTGCTTTCATACTGATGTGATTTGGTGCTGTTCCTACCTCTGCCGGCTCAGAGGCTGAACAATAATAATCCTCCCTTTCACCGTTACACCTTTTATTCTGAATAGTGAATCACAAAGACATGCAGCAGTGCAGCCTTTGACAGGCTGTCAAATCTAACACACCCTAAATATATTAAAGTCAGGAGATGCTGTCACTGCTGTAAAAGAAAATCTCTTTACTTTGCTAATAAAAAGTTTGACTTGTTTAGTGCATAGATGCTAAGATCCGAGAAAAAAATGAATTTAAGTTGAATGAAGGATAAAACTTCCTGTTGCAGTCGTTTATCTCTGGTCTAAGAACACATTCATATTCTTAATGTTCTCTTAGCACAGAGAGCATTCTCCAGGTGAGTTGTCCTGCCGCTAAAAGCCTGTAATGATTCACTTCTCCCCTATCGATTAGGTTTTACTCTCATGCATTTAAATAATTCCTGCATGTGTGAATGGAATGCATTGTTAAGCACACGCACACTGTGTGTTTTGGCCTCCTCTCCCAGAACTCATGTCCCTAGTCTTCCTCCTCTGTTTTCTTTCTCTTTTTCCACTCTCTCCCACTCCTTTGTCAGCACTTCACTCTCTGCCTTTGTTACTTGTTTCTCTACTCCTCCGGCCGTTACTCTCCCAGTTTTTGGTTTGGTCTCTATATTATCTTTTGTAGTTTTACTATTTAAATATGATCTTTTTATGATTATTTTTGATTGTGATCAATGTATTTATTTTGTTTTTACTATTTTCAAACTCTCCTTTCTCCGATAGCCCAGACAACTCACATGGTTTAAATCATGCTTTGTTTTTGGCTCTTAACCGCATGGAGCTAACACTATTAATCGATCAGGTCCTGTCTGTCCAACCACAGTAGGGTTGGGTTATTGCAGTGATATGTAATAAACAAATGTACCTACACGTGTTGCAGCATATTGCATGATTCTTGTTTAACCAATGCATACAAAAAAAATCTCGGAATGCAAGAATATTTAAAATTTAGAATGCTTTTTTATGCTTTTTGATTATTTATCAAAAGTAAAAACAGTTATTATTTGCTTTAATTTAGTGAAAAATACAAGTATATGAATAGTAAGTTGTGAATCTACTTAGCATTATCCCATAACAGATAGATTATTATTTTTACATGTTTAGGGTCCTATTCTCATTTATCTACGTTGTTCTGCGAGTTTAAGACTTATAACTTCCATCCTGTTGTCATTATTCATATATTTGTATTATTAATTCAGAGAACTGTTTCCCGTTTGTCTTAACGTATTTATGGTCCTTTCATTGGTCCAATCCCCAGATTCAACAGAGTCAATGTAAGTCTGATGATCTCTAAGTATAAGCCTTCATCAGTATTGGTCAGGTTCTGTGTCTGAGGCAAGTTTGATTTGTATTTATTTTATTTCAAAGTATTCCATCAGCGTCACTGTGTTTAATCACTCGCTCACTCCTGTGTTTTTACTCTCAGTTATAAATGACCGTTTTATCTTGCAATCCTTCACAAGAATGTGTTAGTTTTAAGTTGTATAACAGCTATATTTAGAATAACCATGAATAAGCCTTAATATCACTAGATCTGAATGCAAAGCTACAGCTTAGGTTACATTAATCTTGACTGACAGTTGTGACTGTGTAGTTAGCTTGATAATGATAGCCTGATGTTATGAGACGTGGTGAATAAATAGGAAATTGCAATAAACAGCATTGTTCATTTGTGACAGTTGCATACTGACAATATAATCCGTTGGTGTTGTGGCTATTGCAGTTGCGTGAACGTGTGTTCCTCCGTACCTTTTACATCCTCTGTCACCTGATGCTGAACTGCTCTCCCTCCTCAAACCTTCTCCCTGAGATGGAGAAATTGTGTTCTTCTTAATGTGTTTCTTTGCATTTTCCTTACTCTCTCTCCATCATTCAGTCATTTCTCTGCAAAGCTAATCTGTTGATATGTAATTACGGCGGTTAATGCATTCCAGGATTAGAAAATCCAGGATCTGTGTGTGTATTGTTTAGCAGTCCAGTCCATAATCCTCGCATCCAGTGCTAGGCAGATCATGTTTTTAAATTCTCACAGTGACAACTTGCTTTCTGCCTGTCTCTCCTTCTTTCCATCCCCCTATTCTATACCACTTAGAATGTATACTCCTTTCTAAATATTATCAAAAATGTTCTTAATCTAGCCTGTTGCAGCGAGGATCTTCTTTAGCTAACTGTTATCAGCCGCTTATTAGTTCCCACAGCGGCGTTTAAGAAGGCCTAACACTTAGAATAGATATTAAGGCTATGCTTTCGTGAGCGGATGCTTGAGCTTCAGACTTAAGTCAAGTTTCATAGAGGATTATTCTGTGCTATAGTCACATTATTTTTTTGCATATTACATATATTTATAAACCTTTGTGTTACCCAGGGTGGTAGCAAATTTGAAATAATAGAGTGGTGATGTGACAGATACACCAGACCCTTGTGTCACTACTACATTGAAAAGTTTCTTCCAAATTCTTCTTTGTGCTCTCAGTTCCTGTAAAGCTCTTTTCAGAGAAATCTTAAGCCACACACGACTAAATCCTGAGTGGGCTACCCTGTTTGAAGGCGTTATTCATTCAACTGAGAGGTGACATTCCATGTACCGTCAGCCAGTCCACAATGGCCAGAATCCGCACAGCCATCGCCCATCATCTTCTGCATCACCTTTATACCTGCATTGCTTTGTACCCGATCCCAAAGCCCATCCCTGCAGGTGGTGAGCCCACAGGGGGGCTGCCCCATGAGGACTCTTTGGGCTGAGTCCGGCCGAGCCCCATGGAAAAAGGGCTGACCACCAGAAGCTTGCCAACGAGCTCCCCTGTCAGGTTTGGCTCCAGAAGGGTGCCCCTATTCCGGTCAAAGGTGTTAATAATAATAAATAATAATACATTTAATTTATAATGCACTTTACATTTGGATCAAATCTCAAAGTGCTACAAAGTAAAAGCAGATAAAAGCATAAATAAAAAATAAAATAATA
>VRLP01006043.1:0-31597 GCA_009660295.1 Lophius piscatorius | reverse complement strand
TATAATCCAGGTTTGATAACTTTGAATAGGCTTTATAATCATTTATTATTATTTTTGTTCTTACATTAACGTTGTTTTTGATTATTTTTTCAATGACTTCTGCGTTTCTTTTATTTTCAACATGGTAAAACACTTCTTTCGTGTTCCCAGAAATGGCCCCGATAACCTAAAATTATTTTAGAGATATTCCAGTATTATATTTAGTTTTTGAGACTACTGTCTTATCGATTTGTACTATGTCATCATATCCACCTATTTTATTTTTTTTTGATGGCCACAGGTTTTAATTTATTTATTATGGAATTTATTACTCTATAACTTAATTTCGTTTCTTTTATAATGCATTTATGTGTGGATTTTTTACATATTTCTAATAACACTTGAAGTATTTCGTAGATGAAATTTAAAACCATCAAAAAAAGTGTTTTTTCTTATTAATATGGTTTTTCGCTTGAATTCTAGGGTAGCACATTTACATCTAAATAGTCCTGTCCGCCACCGCGTTCAATTGACATAATCTTTTTACATTTTGGCATAACCTTTTGGATGAAATTAGTCCATTATTCTGAAACCGACAAAAAAACTCATACGGTTTTTTCGATGGTTAATATATTTTTATTTTGTTTGTTGTAAACATTTGAGATTGTTTCTTTGTAGAGTCTTTATTTGCACACGTTACCGAAAAAACGATTATAATAGTGTGTATGCACTGTTTCAGCGAGAGGTGCACTATAAAAAATGTTAAAATTTTAATAAAATGTATAAAAACCAAAACTTTTTTTTAATTCAAAACTAAATTGGGATGAAGTTATTTCAATAGTATGTAACATTTTAGTAAGTAACAAGAGTATTGAATTATTATATAACGTAGAAATAAAAACAATAAGGAAAATTGTATTAAAATACAATAAAAACATTAACTTAGGTGGGAAAGAAGTCAATGTAGGAATTAAAGAATCCCAATTCGGTAAGATATAATATAATAGAGGCCATATAATAGAGGGGACTTGGATTTTGGAAGCTGTAGAGAAAACAAGTAAAAGAAAAATAGGATTACAATCTGTTATTAAAGGAAATAAAGATATACTAACAAAGTTCTATGAAAAATATATTATAAAAATGCATTATTTATACAGATTGTTGGAAAGGTTATACTGATGTCCATAAAAACCATTCTCATTCAATTATAAATCATTCTATATCTTTCATTAATACAATTTCAGGAATACACACAAATAATATAGAAGAAACATAATGTAAAATTAAATAATATATAAAAAAAGAGTGTAAGATTCATCATTATTAAAATATTATCTATCGTTGGTTGTTTTTTTTTAAGAAATTAAGGTAAAGAGGTATATTATATTTTAATAAAATTACTAATTTATTACTTTTCTTAATATTTTTTTTATTGTCACCACAATGGTAAAAAAAATAATTTCTTTCAAAAGGATACAATATAGGTATCTCACAGCCATAATGGTCTACGATCTTTGGTTATTAAGGCATGTTTAAACTTGTACTTATTGGTTTCATTTTGCTTTATGCCCACGTATTAGAACTTTGTATATGGGACGATTATCACTCGATCTGGTTTAATGGAATTATAATTTCCATCTTAGTATAATACCGGCCAAGTCATAAATCAACACGGGGTTTGAAATTACACCAGCTGAACATTATTTTTAATCTGATAGCGGGGCCATCGTACAAAGTACAATTAATGTTATGCTATCAAACTCATACTCACCCAACAACCTTCTTTCTCTCTTCTGCCTTTTATTTTATTTTTTGAAAATTTCCCGGTGTGAGGGATTCGAACCCCTTAGGTCTGAGATTTGGTTACCATCTCATGACCACACAGCTAAATAGGCAATTACCCATAAAATTATAGTAAAACGTCATTTAAACTTTCAAAAAAGGTATATAAAAGAGACCAATACGATGAAAACTAATGTTATTAATAGATTGGAATTAATCTCATTGATGAGAAAACCATAAGTTTTTTTGTCTATTTGGTGGATTCGGGCATTTTGAAAAAATCGGGAAAATGGTCTAAATGTAAAAAGGTATTGAAATTGATGATTAATGAAGACATAAACAAATGGTTGTGGAAGTGTACTAATTCCCAATGCATAAATATTTCATTTCCTACAGAAAAAAATCATTTTTTATGGTTTGAGGATATTTTTATCGAAATTTTTATTGAGAATTTACGATATTTCAAAAACAACCAAAAAAAAAGAAATTTTAAGAGAAAACAATATTTTTAATAATACCTACGGAAATATTAGGATATATCATGGAATAAAATAAAATATCTACGCAAAGAAAGAACAAATAGGAAAAAATTAACAGCTGAGATAGATGGAATTTACTTTACAAAAAAAAAGTAAAATAAGGGCAAAATAACAAAAAAACAATGGTGTGTTGGATGATGAGTACGTAGAGAGATAAAAACGTGTTTTTTGTGGAATAACTACTAAAAGGAATGCATTAAAACGTAAAAAAGATATATTTCGCAGCATAAAAAGGAATAACCACTATTTGTAAACCGTGGAAAAGGGTTATACTTCATCGATTAGAACGAATCATTTCCGTTGTAGCGTAAATCATCTCAGGAAGTTTGAAGATCCAAATAATCTTGTAATTCACATACAAAACATATTGAATAAATGGAAACACGGGAAATATTTTTTAAAAACAAGAGGACCTAATAGGGGTAAAAATATAAAAAAGTATATAAGAGAATATTTTTATTTATACGATAAAGAATGGTCATTTTCCGCATTACTGGAACTATTAAAGGTTACTTGATGGATTTATTTTCTTTTAAAACTGCTCTTTTATATACCTTTTTTGAAAGTTAAAATGACGTTTTACCAAAATTATATAAGAAGAAATTAAATAAATAAATAAATTTTCGTTTTTAACTTTTATTCAGATCATTTTTACTTTCGACATTGACGTTAAACTTATTTTTAAATATCTAATCAAATCAAATCTCTAGAGGTCGTCGTCTTTTATCAAAAGGCAAAAACCGATATCTATAGATAGGATCTCGCATTAAATATGTATATTGCGAAAAGTCTAACTCACTACTTTCATCGGATTCCGAAGAAACATATAAACCTCTTGCAGTATCATACTTACGTTTTTTTATTCTGTCTTTTTTTGGAGGGTTTTTAATTATTTCGTTATTTGAAGATTGATCATCATATTCGAAATAAGATATAAATTTTAAACACAAATCATATACATATTTTTTAACACATGAATTTATCATCCATATCAAATTTTGGTGTTGTTGTATTATTTCGTTTTTTTCAATCTTGTCATGAACCTCATTATTTTCTTCTACCAAACAACTTTTCGAATGGCTATCTTGTTTAAGATCTGGTGATTTATCTAAAACAAGATCTTCAGAATGATCATCAAGACCTGTTTTCTGTTTTAATATCTGAGACGAATAAATCCTATTAACAATAAAAATAAATATTTTCAATGTTAGACAAATCTTCATGATCTTAACAATACCAATTCCTTTTATACACAATATTTACAATTAATTAACCAAATATAAAAAAAACAAAAAGGAAATACGACTTTATGGTAAATTAAATTATTTTTTATATAAAACATTTATTATTTAAAGAAAGGATTTTTATCTATTTTGGATTCACAGGATTAAAATTGTGATTTCTTTATTTAAATAATACTCGGATCACCAATGGATGTGTTTATATACAACATCATCTACTTTATTTTAAATTAAAATTTCGTATATTTAAAACGACTTCTAGCATTTGTTAGATTAAAACTGTTTTAATATATTATAAATGATGACTAATATTAATATCTTGAGATTATTACACGATTTAATATACAATCAAAGATATAAATTAGTAATAAATAAAAATACTTACTTTTTAAGGCGGATTACATTTTTAAGGGGTATTGATGATAAACTCTAAGGAAATTTTTATTTTTTATTCTATTTCTTTTGTAGAACACATATATTATAACATTTTTTCGTAAAAAAAATCTCAATATGTCAAAGTTATATTCTTATTTAAATTTTCTATTAAAGCGTATATCTAAATAATATTTTGTATTTATTATTTAATTTACTCAATTCATCCATATATCCCAATATTTTATATTAGATTTAAAAAAGGTAAATATGCTGGGTGTTTAATATTATAAAAAATTTGTGATATAATAATCGACAAATATAAAATACTATTTAAAATTTAAGGAGTTGTCTTTGTCCGAATACAAAATTAGTTGGATAACAATGATGTAATATTTACTTGCTTATACATATTCTCGTTGTTAAATTAAAACAATATTTGATTAACTTTGTATTGATTATCTATCCAGTCAGTATTATGCTATAAAAGAACTATGAATTTGATTAAGACTAGCAGAGGAAAAGCGACGTAGATTGTTATACATGAAGTATATGAAAAGTTGAAGATTTATTATATTAATCTATCAAAAAATCTATGATGCGTAAAACCCAACTTTTTTTATTTTCACCAGAGGGGAAAAAAACTTTCTATTTGTATATTATTACTAGAGTATTACATCGTTGGATAAAATTAAGGACATCCAAAAAACAAACATGTATAAATAAAAAATGTAATTTATTCATATTAAAATATTATATAATATATTATTTTTTCTTGATTTCCGATTGTTTCTATATATTAATATTTTAAAAAAATCACTGTTTTTTTTTGAATAATCCCTAATGTAAAATCAAGTCTCCTCAACAGTAAAAACCAAATATTAAATAAAAATAATTATATAAATATGTTTATTATAAAGAAATAAAAATCTTTATTATCGTATTCATGGTTTATGGGATAATTTCTTAAATAATAATGATACATTGATCGTGAAATTACATGGTCACAAAAGTTTTGTTAAGGGTAAAATTTAGTTAATAAATTATACTTAGAAAATTTATGATGGAAACCCGTTTTATTTAATATTCAATTTTTTAAATATCTACAAGAATAAATCATTCTTTGATAGATATTGCTTAATACATCAATCATTTACTTACTAACAATCCCTCATTTTATTGTGTATATAACATTCCGTCCCCTCGAAAGAAAAAAACCACTTTACTAATTTAATATTTTAATGTCCATTCTGGAAAGCCTGTTTATTCTTCCACATTCGCGATATCAGGGTTAATGTAAACTTTCGTTATTTTATGTGGACTTGTATAACAAGGTTTGGTCTTATAATATATTGTATTTTTTCATATATACTTTATCATTTATTTGTAATGTTCTATCTTTTATTTTTTCTTTGGATTTTCCAGGTTGTATTTTTAATATATTCATTTCTGTTCTTAATGTATTCTAATACTTTATTATTTTTTTGTTGACGATTCTAATATTTTTACTGAAATATGATGTATGGAAGTATTATAATAATCATTGATATTGTTTTCAATTTTTTTAAAATAAAAGATAATAGTTTGTAAGATAAAATCTTTATAATCTTAACGGCTATTTGGTTGAATCATTTTGACATTCAATTTGAGGTCAGATTATACGTAGAAATTAACCATGGTTTATCTTTAAACCAGATAAATATTTTTTAAATCCCGACCTTATATATTAACGTCCATTATCTGGTATCAATTGTTGAGCATTTCGTATCTTTTAAAAATAATTTAAAGCCCTGTTTTCGACGACATCTTTTGGAAACTGTAAACATCTGTGAACCTATAAAAGCTATTTGTTATTAATAAAATACCAAAATTATTTGAGGTTAAGGACAATTGAAACCCAAACTTTGAAAAATCCTATTAAATCCGAATTAATAACTTTAAAAGGTCTAGTTACCGAGATAATTCTTCAATTTTCCCACAATTTTTTTTGACATGGTTCACCTTTGCTAATCATGTTATGAAGTTGTTCATAAGTTGTATTTTTCTTTTGGAATTCAATAATTATAAAAGTTCGTGTCATTCCCGATGAGCGTAAGCGTGGTGCCGTTTTAATATTCCAATAGTGTTGGAATGTTTCCTCCTGGAGTAAAACATTTAGGTAGAAAGTGACGGTAGTGTTATTTGTTCCTTTAATATATTATACTGATAAATCATAAGATATGAGATGTTCTTCCCATTTTGCAATTTTTTGAAGATGGGTTTTTACTAGGGAAATTAGGCTTTATCCTGCCTGACCCGGTGTTCGTGGGGTAGTAACCAAATCCCAAGCCTGGCGGGTTTGAATCCCTCATCTAGAAGAATTTTTAAAACAAAAAAAATATTAATAATAAACGCAGAAGAGAAGAAAAAGGTTGTTGAGTGGGTGAGGTTTCGATAGCGCAGCATAGCTGTGCCTTGTATGACGACCCGCACTAGATTAAAGTAGTGTTTAACTGATGTAGTTGCAATCCCTGTATTGATTTGTGACTTGGCCAATAGTATGCAACGAAAGAGGCTGGGAATTCCTTAAGAGCTGGGAGGGGGCGGCGACGCGCACCATACACAAAATCCTAACACTCTGGAGCATAAGGTAAGATTAGATTAATTCATATCTGTAGCGAAACCAATTAGTACAAGCTTAGATTCGCTCGAGGAACCGAAGGTCACAGACCATGGTAGGCCGCAACCGGCCAGGGAACTTTGATAAATAAAAGTTTCATTAGTTAAAAAAATGTATCATGTAATCTTGTATGAAGTTTTGTACCTATAATATAATTCTCGTTATTAATATATACGCTACATTTACGTGGCCTCGTTTAGCAATACCGATATTGCACAATGTCCAATTGTTCAGATTCATTATAAATATTGTCATTATAAATCACAGGTTTGTTTTTTTCATACTTTTTTATTTTTTAATTTTATTCATTAAAATATTTCCTTAAACTTTTTATATATTAAAAGCCATAAAAATTTAAATAATTATTGTATAAAAATAATATCTTCGCGATATATGATATTGTTTTGTTAACTGTTCATAACGATATGTATTTTTAGGAATTTTATATAATTAAAAGTTTGTATAAAAATGCAAAAAAAAAATAAATGCCTTATACTAAAAAAATATAATATACTAAATTTATTAGACGGCTTGATTGAATTGCTATGAGGTAGTGGCTAACTTCCAAGCTTAGTAGGTTCGAATTCTTCACATCGAAGAATTTCCAAAAAATAGAAGAAAAAGGTAATGAGGTGAGTGAAGATTCGATAACGTGGCATTAATTATGACTTGCATGACAACCCAACTACTAGATTAAAGTGGTGTTTAGTTGGTGTAATTGTAATTCCTATATTAATTTGTGACTCAGTTAGTGCTATGCCAGGAAAGAGGTTATAAATCTTTAAAACACAGAAGGAATGATGATTTTACTATACTAAAAATCTTAACGCATCAAAATATAAAACAAAATGAAATCAATGGATATTTGTAACGAAACCAATCAATACAAATCTAAATGTAGAAGCTAAAGATCATAAACCGCAACAAATTGTAACCGGCCAGAAAACTCCTATAAATAAAAATTTCTTAAAAATGGGAAATTTTAGAAACGAAAAATTTCAATGGTTTAACTATATAATTTTAATTGGATACTGATAATATTTACAGCAATGGTTAAAAATATAAATATCGCTATGTAAATATTTCGGTCAATATTACACAAAGATTTTATACAAATATTTTTTTGGAATTGTTAAAAAGATGATAAAGTTTGTTAATTACGCTTGAAGACTTAATAAGCTATGTGGAAAAAAAATTTTATCTCAATGAGTGTTTTATCAGCAACAGTATTACCTGTAATAAAACTCTTTTGTTGATGTGCAAATATTTTTATTTTGAGAAATAAAAAAAATACTGAAACAAAAAGCAATTTGTAATAAATGTAAAAACGAGAAGAGAATATTGGATTGAAAAAATAATAAACAACACGGAAGTATTATTTTTCAGATTGATCAAATAAATATAAAATCTATAAGATATGAGTCCACATTAGAAGGAATAAGGATTGTATTGTCCCGGATTATATTATTATACATATGGTTCAAGATTTCGGTATTGAAAATATAAAAAATTAAGCGGTTGTAAGAAAAATATAATAATAACTTTGGTAATAATGGATATTAACTACCTCTAAGACAACCTTTAAATATGAATATAACAATAAGAAGCATAATAAATCTAGAAAAGAAAATAAATTGCTTGAGCAAAATTATTTCTTTTTTATAGAATTTATGAGCCTTTAAACGAAATCATAAATGTTCTTCATATATAAATCATATGAAAATAGTAAGAAGTAAATGTAACAATGGTTTTGTTTTAAAATGTCATGACTATGTATTTAATAAAAAAATAATTTTGTAAGAATTGGTAATGTATTGAATAATATAGGAATGGATTCAAAAGAGAGAGTTTAAAGATATAATGAAAAAGCAGAAATATAATTTAATAATCTGAAACCAATAACATCGATTTTCGAGACATATATAATTAGAAATAGAAGGATAGGTAATGAAAATAAATAGGCCGAAAATAGGCGAGCCGTCTATTTCAAAAAGAAAGTATAATGTTGGAAAACTTAATAGACAAATGTGGGTTGTTAAAAATATCGGTAAGATGACCAAAGAAATGTTTTTTTAATGTAGCAATCATCTTGTAATTGCAAAATTTCCGAGACACACTATTACAACACACGTTGAAAAAAATTTAACAACAATAACAAATTATTGGAGAGCATATAAAGATCTGTAAAACTTAAATTGTAGACATTATAAAATAAATCATTCAAGAAACTTTTTAGACCCAAGAAATAAACACATAAGCAATAGAAGCAAATTGGCGATAACTAAAAGATTATATAAAAGTAAAAAATCAAAAATTTAAATGAGGTGTTTTGAACGTAATTTCAGATTATTTTTTTAAAAAGATCTTAATTTTGATTTTGTGGAAATTGTGCACAATTTAAAATGTCTTAAAAACAATTAAATTACTTTTTTAATTTGAAATAAATATTGCTTTGGGATAATCAATATTCATTATTACTATAAATTTTAACAAAAAAAATTGGTTGCGGATGATTCGGTAAATATATAAAAATATATTTTATTATATGTCTTTATTATAGAGATTGTCTGAACAATGAAGAAATTTGGATGCTTGGAATCTTAGAAATAAATATAAAATACCATGTAAAGATTATTATATGTGTATCGTTGATGATATGCTTTGAGGAATATTATTTCCTATAATGGATGAAATTTGTTAACAAGGAACAATTATATATTCTGATCAATAGTATAGATATAGAAATATATCGGAAAGAGTCTTTTTAAAGTATCATACGGCCAACCATAATAGAAATTATATATCTCCCGAAACAAAAATAAATATTCAGCAATAGAACCTTGTTGTACTAGCCAAAAGCCACGAATCAAAAAAAAGGAAAATATAAAAAGAACTAAAATTTTATTTTAAAAAATGGATGTTTGGATACAATATAATGGGAAATGACATTGAAATATAGTTTGAAATGATAAGATATAATAATCAACGCATTTTTTATTTAAATTAATTAATCAGGATACAATGAGCATTAACTCAAAGGTTATAACGAGTTTTCATTATTCATGATAAACTAATATGTTTGATTATATTCAATCAAATTCTCAGTTTCCTAGATATTTTAAAAACATAGTTTTTAACAATTAAATTTCTTTTTTTTTGTAAATGTTAGAATTTCCCTATATTTATCTTAAAAAAGTTTGAAAATATGCCATATGAAAAAATTTTTTATTTTTAAAAAATTTTAATTGGGTTTTTTTTTAACTAATGAAACTTTTATTTATCAAAGTTCCCTGGCCGGTTGCGGCCTACCATGGTCTGTGACCTTCGGTTCCTCGAGCGAATCTAAGCTTGTACTAACTGGTTTCGCTACAGATATGCATTAATCTCATCTTACCTTATGCTCCAGAGTGTTAGGATTTTGCGTATGGTGCGCGTCGCCGCCCCCACTTCCAGCTCTTAAGGAATTCCCAGCCTCTTTCGTTGCATAGTATTGGCCGAGTCACAAATCAATACAGGGATTGCAACTACACCAATTAAACACTACTTTAATCTAATAGTAGGACCGACATACAAAACATCGCCGATGCTCCATTACCGAACTCTAACTTGCTCAGCAACCCTTCTCTTTTCTCTTTTATTATTTTCTTCGTTTTGAAAATTTTTCTGGATGAGGGATTCGAACCCGCCAGGCTTGGGGTTTGGTTACCACCCCACGACCACTGGGCCAGGCGGGACTTCTATTTAAAAGAAAATTTATTTGTTTATGCATATTTAACAAAATTTATACACTGCCCTTATGTTAGTAATAAATCAAATACAAAGATCTTGGATGTCTAGAAATTATACAAGCTGTATTTTTACAACATCCTTACTATGTGAAAAAGAACCACAATACAAAGTTATCTTGGGTGTGATGTTGTTTGAGAATAAAGAATATTATAGATGTATAGATCTTTTAAAGAAAGTAGAAACAACAACAGCAAAGTATTACCTAGGATTGTGTTACATGAAAATAAAAAATTACACCGAGGCCCTTCTATCTCTTCTTTCAATTGCAGAGAAATTTGTTCCTGAAGATAATAAATTTAATACATATTGGGATAATTATTTAATAACCTATACTGATTTGAATCAAGTATACGAAATGATAGGAAAAATACAAACAACTGGAGCACAGAGAGAAGATGCCATTCAATGGTTTAAAAGAGCATTTGAAATATTTCCATCTTATTATACAGCAATAAATCTTTTTGAAGAAGGTATAGCTATTGATAAATTAGAAACAAAACAAGTTATTAAATTATTAAAAGAAAATCAAGAACCTAAAATAAAAAGACAAAAAGAATATCTTATAGATGTAATAATAGAATTTTTTAAAGATATAAATAATTTCTATATAACCTTACAGCCTTTGATTTTAGAAAAATACTGGAGAAGTTTTTATGGTCATGGAATGTATTTTCTTAGCGCAGCAGCAAAAATTTATTTAGAAAGAGGAGAAATAGAAAATTTAATTAAATTATTTCAGATGATAAGAGAAAAAACAACATCATTTATTCATAACATTGATGTTTATTCTACAGCTTTATGGAATAAAAGAAATACAGGTATATTAGCTGCACTTTCAAAAGAACTTTACATGAAGGATAAATACAGCCATGTTACCTATGTTGTTATGGGTAATTATTTTAGTTCCTTTGAGGATCGTACAAGAGCAGAAATATGTTTTAACAGAGCGCTGTCTTTAAAAAGGACTCATCATACACATTCTCTTCTAGGACATGAATATATTCTTAAAGATCAATATACTCAAGCTATAAATAATTTTTTATCTTCTTTAAAATTTAGATTAAAAAATCATAGCGCTTATTTTGGTCTTGGGATCTCCCATGCAAAAATAGAAAAACTAGAAAATTCAAAACATTTTTATGAAAAAGGCGTTAAAAGCTCACCCGACAATTTTTTTTTGAAATACCATTATCTTCAATTTTTGAACACCATTAAAGATTACACCAGAGGTAAGAAATTCGTAAAACAAGAAATATGTGATTTACAAGATATTATAACAGAATTAAAAAATTATAAAGAAAAAAGAACAGAGGCACAAGAACTTTTTTTCTTGGAAATAATAGATTTATTTATAGATGAAAGAAAGCCTGAAAATGGAGTAGAAACACTTAAATTGATAAAAATGCGAACACCCAATTTTTATGTAAAGAAAATATTGGTTGAAGAGGCTATGGAATGTAAAATACAAGAAACTTTAAAATAAAAATATAAATCTTAATACAGAAATAATTTTTCATTGGTTCAAAACTATTGTTTCATGATTTTTTTCTTTTTAAAATGCCATATATAAAAAACGGGCAAAAGGTTTTAATAATAAGCGGGAGAAATATTTTATCTTCTTCTGACAAAAAAGATCAATACCTAATAAAAATCGATAATCTTATAATAAGAAAAGAAACGAATGAAATTAACAAAGGTTTAGTAATAGGCGAATGAAATAATATTTCTTCCTCTAATAGAAAACAACAAAGAAATTAAAAAATACAGCGTATAAAAATTTTTATACAATAAAATATTTTCTATAAAAAATTCAGTAAAGAATTTATTTTATTTATCTACACGATACATAACCATTTCCACTTCTTTTCTTTTAAACCCACATTTCTCATAAAATTTAACCTTATTTTCATCACAACATAATACAATCTTATAAACATTATTACTCTTAGCATACTCTACTAATTTTTCTATTATCTTTTTTCCTATGCCTCTTCCTCTATATTTTCCTCTTACCACTATATCTTCTATATATGCTTTAGTACCTAAATTTCTTATAAACTTTGGTTCAAAGAATACAGTCCCTGCACCCACAACTACATTATTTTCTTCTGCAACTATAATATATATTTCTTTATATTTTATTTTATTATATCTTTTTAGAAACGCTTCTTCAGAAATATCTCCTACTTCAGTTAACTCCTTAAGACATTCAACAAATCCTTTTTTATAATCTTCTAATTCTAATTCCCTGAGTAACATAAGGATGATAAAAATAAAATATTTGAAATTATAAACACCAATAGAATTTTATTATCATGACATTTTATTTTACAATTTTCTTAATTAATATATTTTATATATGTAATACATTTAATGTTATTTTATTAAATATTGATACATTGTTATATTGTATGTTTGAAACAGTATAAGCTTCCATAGCTCAGTCGGTTAGAGCACAGTGCTAATAACGCTGGGGTCCTGGGTTCGAATCCCAGTGGAAGCATTTTTTGAAGTTTTTAATATTTAAAAATATAGATTTATGTTTATAGTACAAAGTTACTTTTTATAAAAAAATATATTGGTACTTTTTAAAATATTTTTTTATTTATTAAGAATAATTACGTATTTCTACATTATTTAAATATTAAATTGCGATAATATTTTATTTTAAATAAATATTATACAAATAACTTTATCATTATTATATTATGAAATATATATAAGTAAGAATTAGTTATATGAATTATATATTATATATCTGTTTTATGAAATTTATATAATGATGAAGTTAATACCGATTGTAAGCATATAATATAAAAAATAAAAAAGATTTTAGAATACTGTATAATTAAAAAGTAAAATTATAGAAATTTATTTTCTTCTACTTCTTTTTTTAAAATAATTAATTTCTTATATATTTTTTTAAGATTTTCTATTTCATTGTATTCTTCTACTCCTACCATCAATCGTGATACAGTAGTTTCGATTTTATTTTTCAATGCTCTGATTTCATCTGCCGTATCAAATACTTTTTCTTTTTTATCTTTCTTTACATCTTTAATTCTATAAGCATATCTTAATGTATTAAGCGTATGTTCTACATTTTTTCTATCAGGTGATATGGTAGCCATAATCAATGTATTACTTTCTCCTGTAAAAGCACTTTTTAATAATTGTGTAAGCTTACTCTGTCTAAATGGAAGATATTTTGATTTCATATCAATACCTCTTATACATTCTTTAAGGACCAATAAACTTTTGTTTATTGCTGAACCTTCTGCTTTTGTAATTGAGCAAGTAGAATTATTAACAATTCTATCAGAGCCTCTTTCATTTCCTGCTAAATCTACAATGGTTAACATACCATTCCCTTTAATTTGGAGTATTGCATGCGATCTAGATGATTTTTGATTTGCACCGGTAATTCCTGTTTTTCTTAATCTTAAACCTTCTTCCACTATCTTCATTCCTTCTTCAAAATTATTAAATTTTTTTTCTACCAAATCTTTTAAAATAACTTTTCCATCTTTTTCTCTCATTTGAACATTTTCTCTAAAATTTAAAAGATCCATTACCGTAGAAATATAAATTTCAAAAAAGGATATTTTTCCTTCCCCGATTTCTTTTATAGCTCTTGGTACCATTCCGTCATTTTCAAACATTGTATGTGTTTTACCAGTACCAGTCTGACCATATGCAATTAATGTTCCATTTTTTCCTTCTAAAGTATCTTCAACAATCTCTCTTACTGCAGTATTGTAAACGAAATCATTATTATTATCGCCATTAAAAACATAATCAAAAGTAAAAGAATGTTTTTCTACGTATTTTTCTAAATCCAATTTTACCTTAGGTTCATTTACTGTTAAATTATTATTTCTTATTTCCACTATATCATTTCCATTAACAGGTCTTTTTCTTACGCACACAGATATTTTACTATTTTCTCCGATAAAAGATTCTGTATTTTCATTAACCTTATTTCTTTTTGAAAATGATAATCTAGAAGAATTAAATGATGAATTTAAATTATTACTAAATTTAATGGAACTATTTACAGATCCTTCATCCATGGTAAATGAATTATTATATGAATTATTTTGTTCTTTCGAATTTTCAGCAGAAGAAGAAAATATAATTTTAGGACTATCACTACTTACTAAGAATGTATTTATTTTATCCTTAGGAGATAATGAACCATTAAAACTATTATTTGAAAATAATTTTTCTTTTAGATTATTTTTTGCTGAGAATGCAACATAATTGTTTTTTGTTGTCACCACCTTCTGATTATCTTCTTTTAAGAATGGATTATTTTTAAAAAAATTATTTTTTTTAAAACTAAATACACCATTACCCGAACTTTTCCCGTATTCTTTTTCTTTTGAATTTACATTATTTATTTCTTCTTTATTTACATTTATTTCGTTTATTATTTCAAATACCTTTCTTCTTTCTTCAAATGTTTTTATGTTCATTTGTTGAAGATCTGTATATTTTACTCTTGATAACAATTCAGGCTCATCTATACCAGATTCTATAAATATGTGTAATAGATGAGATATATTCTTTTCTTTGAAAAAATCTTCTAAATTTTTCATAAGAGGGTAAAAGCAATAAAAAATATAATAACAATTAAAACACTAATGGATAATAGAGGTTATTTAAAAGATGTTTTTATACAAAAAATTAATAGGCTTTTAGTTTTATTGAGAAATGATAAGGTGGAATAAATATTTTTTTAAATGATATAAGTTTTAAAAATAGAAAAATGGTAAAAATTGATAGAAAGAATCAATACCTCTTTTTTTATAAAGGGTAATATAATAATTAAATATTTTTATATATCTTTGTATCTTTGTATGAAAGTGATAATGAAATTAATACGTTAAAGATGTTACATCCTCTCTTTAGAAGTTTTAATTCTTAATATTTTTATTATTATATTTTTACGGATAAGTATATTATCTATAAATAGATATATTTTTTTCCTGGTTTCGGGAAAGTCAAATAAATTTTAGGGTAATATCATAATAATAGACGAGTAGAGTGTTTATTCGTTTTAATAAAATGGGTTTTAGGGAAATTTTAATTATTTATAATATTTATTCTTTATTTTTTAAAAAAGTTTATCAATATTTTTCTTTTTAAATATTCATTTTAGTAAATAATATTTAAAATCAACGTGATATAGAATTTGAGTTATTCATAGAATTAAGCTCTGGTATATTTTATAATATATATAAAAATAATTAATCTTATCTTATTTGTTATTTGTTTATAATTAGTCCTCCCAAATATCTATGTTGGCAATATTTTGTTTATAATTACCTTTTTTTTGAGAAACTATTATGAAATTAAAAATTTTTCAAATAATAATTTAGTTATATTAAAATAATTTTAATGAGTGAGGCCCGTTATGTTTTGAGATCGTTGATTTTTTAATGAACAGACAAACTCTACAGTAACTGAGTTTGTCTTATATACGCATTAGTTTTATTTTAATTAGGCTTTTACTTATGGCGAAACCATCATTCCATAAGTATTATTAAGATTTTAATCTCATTTTGAGTATAACATTGATTGGGTCAAGACAATACAGTGATTGTAATTATATTAAACAAACAATATTTTAATCTATAATAAGGTTGTTGTATAATCTATTATCGATTCACACTACGAATTCTCACTCACCACCATACCTTCGTTTTTCCGCTTTTATACATTCTTTTTGAAAAAAATATAAGCGAAGTATCCAAATTAGTCAGGCTTAAGATTTGGTTATCACGTCACAACCGTTCAGATATCCAAGTTTTATAATTGGTTTGTTCAAGAATGGGGACATTCCGATAAGATTTTTGCGAAATATAAACAAAGATTCCTTGTTAGTAGACCTTGGTCTAAAGTAATTTTTTATAACCAAAATTATTCTTTTTATAAATAAATTGCGAATTAAAAGTGTTATAAACTACGCTTTTATAAAAATAAACTCGATTTATTATTTAGAAATGAAGATCATAAATTTTTATAAAAAGAAATTTTTTTAGCATAAAAGAAATGGATTAAATAAATTCGAACGGGATTTTCTAATGGAACATTCGAAGAAAAGAATCGTTGAACATCATGCTTTATTTAATAACATCATTTATGAAGCTCAATCGAATTATTTTGAACCAATCATATTTTGTTTTAAAATAAAAACATCAAAGTCGTTCTAAAGGATTCTTAAGATATAATTGTACCTTGGATACATTATGATAATTATTAATGGACTTATGAATTCTGTGATAATACATAAATCAAGAATACCCAGAACAATAATAATCATCTTATAACTTTTAAATTCTAAATATAGGATTTTTCTTTTAATTTTAGAAAAAAATAAAAATAATAAAACATATTTAATCTCCTAATGGCTTTGCCTGAAGTATCAATAATACGCAAAAACTTTCTATAATATCTATTTAAATCTTTAGTTAAAATTTCATTAAATTCGATATTAATATAATAACATAATTTATCTTCATTTATAAATGATTATCTCATTACATAGTTTTTTCATTTATAAAAACAATTTTTAAGCATGTTAAGTTATGAAGAATATACAAGAAGAATATTATTTCGAGGACTAATTTTAAACAGTTTACCTTTGCATTGCCACAAATAAATATTGGTTTCATTATTTCTTTTTTATATATAATAAATAATCGGAAATATTTATTGCATTTACTGGATTTTAATTAACATAAAAGTTCATCGTTTCATATTTATTTATAACCGTTACAACCAAAATGTTTCTTATTCTTATATTTCCCGACGTTATAATCGTATGTGTTCTAATAAGAGATATTACATTTTAGATCTCATTGATATGTTGAAACCCATTCCGTTTAAAAATATGAAATTTATGTTTAAAAAAACAATCAGCGAATATTCTTCTAAGATTAATGGTATTTAAATCGTTTTTTAAATTGGTATCATATGGTTTGTTTTATGTAAAACAAAAATTTTCCTTATACTCTACTGATAGTTGATAAAGATATATGTTTATAAAATTTTTCATATACACAGTTTTTTGGGGTTTTCTGGTGTAATATATGGATGCGTTTTTACGTGGTTGATTATTATTTCTTTCTCTTCTTCTGAAAATATAAGTACTTTCTTATCACAAATCATTTTTTTCTCTATCCTATTTTTATTTATGTAGACTTTTAGAATATTATAAATTATTTCATCTTTAATACCAATAGTATTTGATATAGAAAAAACTATTTTTATTTTATTTCTCATTATTATTATTTCGCTTTTCATTACTAATTTTTTTATTATTTGCATTATTTGTGTTTGTTCCATTTATAAATTTTTTCATGACAATATAAATTATTTTTCTTTAATTCCAGATTTATTAGATTAAGATAATAATAATTTGTAAAGTGTTCTTTTAAATACAGCCGACACCTTTATTGAAGAAATAAAAGTTACAACATGACCAGGATTGTTTAATATATTTTAAAACCTGATTGGGTTGTTTAATTATCCGGTGTCATTAGGAATTCTTACTGGAAATAAGACATGTAAAGTTATAAAGGACGTATGAATTTAAAAACTTCTGACAGCATATCTGTGTTTAGATGAAGATGTAACAGAAACATTATATCAATTAGAAAATATACTTTTTCTCAGGTATTAAGTTATCGGTCAGAAAAATACATCATACATCATATTTTATATAATATATCAAAAAAAATTAAAGTATAAAAGAATAAGAGAAGAAATAAATAGTGGTAAAAATGTTTAATTTGTATTCTTGAAAAAATAAATGAAAATATCAGTTAATCTGTGCAAATAAAGACCTTATAATAAACAACCCAAATGTTTACAACAAACAAAATATCAATAAAAATATATGAACTATATAAAAACACGTATGAGATTTTTTTGTTGGCTCAAAAATCATAGATTAATTTCATCTAAAAGAGTATGCCAACTGAATACCGTGAACGAATAGAACTATTTAGATATAGATGTCTACTCTAAAATGTAAAAAAAACAGTTTTTTTTGATGTTTTTAAAATTTGTATCCACGAAATATTTCAAATATCATAGGAAATATGTAATAAAATAACATATAAACGTGTATAAAAGAAACGGAACTAAATTATAGAGTAATGAATTCTATAATAAATAAATTAAAAACTGTAGCAATCAAAAATAAAAAAAGTACAATAGGATGAGTATGATAGCATAATAGAAATTGATGAGACCGCAATTTCAAAAATTAAATATAATACCAGAGGGTTTCTAAAACAATTTTGGGTTATTGGTGGCATTTCTAGGAACACGAAAGAAGCGTTTTTTATTACGTCAAAAACAAAGGAAATGCAGAAGTTATTGAAAAAGTAATCAAAAAATAACGTTAATAGACGAACAAAAATAATAACAGATGATTGGAAAGCCTATTCAAAACTGCCCAACTTTGGTTCATTAAACAATTAATAACGTAAAGAACTTTGTATACCCACAAAACAAAGAAATACAAACTCAAACCATTGAAATTACATGTAGATATTTAAAAAAATATCTAAAAAACAACTTATACAGAATATAAATGGGTTAATAACTCAAATTTCACTTTATTTTTATTTAAAATCAAAAAAAAAGTCTTTTTCATGAGCTCTTAAACGGTTTAAAATGCATTAAATGATTTATTTATTTGTTTCATTCTTTTCATTTCTTCTTTAATTTCTTTAACTTCTTCTTTATAGGGTCTTTATTTCCACACCTTACCTATTTTTTTATACATTTGTGGATTCACCGGAGGAAATATTAATATATATATACAAATCACTACATTAAAACAAAATATACAATTTTACAGCAATAATAAAATGGAGGGCTTCTGAAATTAAGATATAAAATTAAAAAACTGTTAATAAATGATAAACAAGAAATTAAAAAACCAAATAAATATATCATTTATTACTTTCATGTATAATCAAAAATATAATTCTTGTTTAAATACAATAGGTGATAATAATTGTTATGTTTGAATGTTATTTTATATATCAGCTTGTTTGGCAATTAATTTTTTAATTACAAATAAATTAAAACATAACAAATCAATTGAGACTGATTAAAATTTATTAATATTTTACTTTATCACGATATAATCTATAAATAAAAACGTTACAATGACCTAATTAAATATAATATTTAACTTAATTTCAACATAACATTATCAAAGAATTTATGTTATATTTGCGATTAATATATTTTATTTAATAAAAAATATATATTCAAGTTAAACATATGATTTTATTAAAATATCTAAAATTTTAATTAAATTGTTTGATTTAGTAATTATATACTAATAAAAAAAAGGAATAAAAACTAAGATAAACAATACCCTACTTAATATATTTGTATAAACAACCAAAATAATATTCTGACCAATATCAATATTATCATACCACCTTTTTAATCTTAATATTGTTTTCTGATGTTACTGTTTCTGTATTTATTATTGATGTCTCGGATCGTTTTACTCTAATTCCCGCTACTTTTTTCGATATGATATTAAAATAATAAATATAATTAATGCCCTTACAATTGAATATTTTCATACAACTGGTTTATTATCAAATTTAAATGATACGAATTCTCCTGGAATTTCGGTAATGAGACCACCATTATAATTATAGTCTATACCAAATTAATTTTTAATCGAATTACTATATAAATAAACACACAAACGATCAATTCTACTTTATAAGTATTATCAGAAAGATTGTTATGTTTAGAATTTATTAAAGACCCAATGCGTATAAACATATTTATAACAACATTGCCTATTATTATGTTAGTGTAAAATAACATAGTAATTATCAGTATTTCGTTTTTTGGTACATTACTGCCATTCTCATCTTTTCTTTCTAATTTTCCTTTGTTATTTAATTTTAAATTTAAGAAATTATAATAATAACCCCTCTCTTTTTATAATTGATCACAACATCATTATACTCTAAATTATTAGTCGTAAATTCTCTACCATCGTCAATCCTACTCTATAACCATGACTACCAACAATTCCATTGTCTTGTTTCACAGTTTATTATTCTTTTGTATTTCTATTAAAACATGTTGAACATTAGTTTCTTCTCCACGGTTACTTATATCACTTGCTTGTATATTTATAAAATATATTAAGTAAAGAATCGGTAATTTTCTATTCTTATCATAGTTATTAGTTTAATACTTCTATATATCTTAATAAAAAAATCAAAATCTTTTTCTTTCTCGTAAAGAAAATCTAATATATTTTTACTTATCATTTCTTATTCTCGTTTAAAAAAAAATTAAATACTTATTTTTTGATCAAAATGTATAAAAGAAAACATATTTTAAAAAAATTATTTTTATTAATAAAAAATTAATATCTTTGTTTTCTATCTTATAAATTTTTATGTTTAAATTGTTTTTATTCTTTATAATTATAATCAAATATATAATTTATTGGTAAGATAATAATTTAAATAGATTAACATATTGTTGGCTAAAATCAAGACTCAAACAGTAAAAATCAAATAATAATCAAAAGTGATTACGTAGATGTATTTATTATAAAAAATAAGAATGCGTATAAAATGTAAATTTCTTTTTTTAAAAAATATTTTTAATCATTGCTGTTGTTATTGTTAACATTATTAGGGATATTATTACTCGTCCTTCTAGCTGTTGTTCTATTTATGCTAGCTATTTCATTAAAACATCCCATTCTATATTCTCATATAACTAGTATTTCTTCCTCGTTCAACAATATTTGGGAATTATGGCTATTCCTATTATATATATTACTGCATTATTAAATCCAGCGGTGTTTAAAAATAATCTATCTTGGGTTTCATTCACAGTTCTATGTTTTTTATATTGTATTGATATGTTATTTCATCAATAATATTCACCCATTTTCTTGTATTTCTGTATAACATTACAAATATTACACTTCTTTTGATTGTAAAATTAAATCTTTCAATTTGACCCTGTGACTCTGGATGAAGTGGGCGACCAAACATATGTTTTATATTATATTTGTCACACAAAAAATTTATTGATTTATTATTAAATGCCTACCATTATCAGTGTGTATTTCGCTGGGAATAATACACCCTAAAAAAGATTTTCAAATGGTTATATATTTCGTCTACTGTTTTATTAATATACGGAAAACATCATGCAAATTTTGTTGTACAATCAATCATAGTTAAAATATATTTAAAATTATTATTATCAGATTAATAATCTAACAAATATGCTATATCTAATTGAATTCTATCAAATTTTTGTATAATAATGATGGGCTGTATGGATATTTGATCAATATGTATATCACGTGTATTCAAAATAGAAGAATTATCCAATATAACCTTTACATCGGTTATTTTTATATTATAAAATTTATTTTTTATTTCATTAAAAGTTGAATTTATATCTTTATTGCAACTTTCATAATTTTCAATGCATTCTTCTTTTAATCCAACAATATATTCTGAAATATATTCCAGAGAATGATTATTTGTTTTTATAAAAATTTTATAATTTAATAATAACATTTTATCTGCTTTTATTTTAAATTTCTTGTTTTGGTTTTTAGTTAGATTAATCGGATATATCCCTGTTCTTAAATATATAACGAAATCATTATATTCTTCTTCTGTTTTTGTTTTTATTAAATTTGCCATGATGAATTTTTTAAAAAGAAAAGTTTGTATTTTATAAACATAGGTTTATAAGTGTTTTTATTTAATATTTGATTTTACTATTGAGGTCTTAATTTTGCGATTAATACTTTTTTTATTTTTTACATTATAAATAATGGGATTCTAATTTTACATCAGGAATTATTCAAAAAATATGGATTTTTTAAATATTAATATATAGAGACAAGCGGAGATTATGACAAATAATATATTATATAATAGTTTAATATAAACAAATTCCATTTTTTATTTTTTTAAATACATTTATTTTTAAGAAAAACCTTAATTTTATTCAACATGAATAGATTATCATATGTTTTAAAATAATGATAAAAACGATATTACATTGTTTATATATATAATTTATATTATAATATAATATAATCATTGACGTTTAAATTCGGTATCTTATATACATGGTAATTCAGAAAAAAGATAAAAATTAATTTTTAAATAAAATGTGTTCGTTTTAATAAATTACGTATAATAGATTGGGAATATACCGTTAAAAAGATTATTTATTTTCCCCACGTTTTAATATAAAATCTTTTAAAAAATCATCGTTGTTATTTTAAGGTCGTTTACATCTTTTAGAATATATTCTTTTTAAACATCCCTTCTAGTTACATTTGATCTTTTAGTTGATACATAATCTTTAAGATAATTAAAGGTATTTTCTACGGGATCGAATCCAGGAAAGTAGATGAGCAAAAATAATACCCTATGTTTTCCTCTATCAAATAAGATAATATTTCGTTAGTTTTATGGAATCCGACATCATCTAATATTAAGATTGTATTTTCATTGAATATGTTTTTATCGTACGTTTCTCTAATAAATACTTTAAAACATTCCATCTTATATGTACCATCTAAAATCCTATGGTGTATTATACCAGCTGATGAAAAAAATAGCACACATGGAAATATTTTGATCTTTACTAAATGCAATATAAGTAACAGTCGATATATTTTTTTGTGGGTATACCCATATGAATTGCTTACGTCGAGGCAAACCCACATTCATCTAAAACAAAACCGTTTTGTTCCTCATTTCAATAAATGTGAGCCGTAACTAATAATTTGTTTTCTATGATCATCTATAAGGATAACCGAAAACCTCCTTTTCAACTTTTTTTAGTTATACCACTAGTCTTAACAATTTTATGTATAATAGACCGAGATACATAACCGCCCTTGCTATATATTCTTCGCGTCTGCTGATTTGGATCAAAGAATTATTCTTCGCCTCTTTATTTTCCGATCCCCTGTCTTTTTACCACGTAATCCCCAAAATTTTCATTTATAAACTTCAAAAGTTTATATACATAATTTTAGTAGGATTAGATATTTTTATAAGTGATATGGGTGTATCAGCCGTTTTTATGCATTTACCTTCTCAGAGACCTTTTCTGTTACAGCAATAAACGTTTTCCTTTGTGTAACCATTAGGGTGAAAATATAATATTTAAAATAAAAGCATGTCAGATTTTTTTAAAATCATGTATACGAAAGAGACTCTAAATATACGTAATTTATTAAAATAAATACATTTTATTAAAAAAATAATTATTTTTTTTTCTGAATTCCCCTGTAATCATGTGTTTATAAATTTTCTTTAATTTACTCTAATAATACGGTTTCCATTATTCAGAATTGTTATATCTTACTGGTATTTAAATAGTAATCAAAGATTGTAAAAGACTCTAGTTTTTATTATTAATTCAATGGAATAATTTATCTCCGTATCAGCTGGTATAAGAATGTTTTTTATAAAGAATAATTTGGAGACAATAACCAAAAAAATCTTTTACAAAAAACAACTTTAATATATTTTTTAACACGATAGAACACCAATAATAATAATACATTATACCTATATATACTTTAACCAAATATAAAATTATTTTTTTAATCATGGTATAGTTCGAAATCTATTCACGATTTAATGACATCATACTTTTGAAAACATCTAGAAGGATAGATATAAATTTAAATAGTCATTAAAATACATGGTATATTTAAATTATATTTCCTGTATTAAAGATCGCTATAATCATTCACATATAAACGATATGTTAATTGTTCATATATAATTAAAGATAATAATTATAGATATCTATACTTTCTAATTCAGTATTATTCTTAATTATACCTTTTAATTATAGAGAAAACACACTGCTTATACTTTAAATTATATTATAACATATAATCTAATTATTATTATCTCAATATTAATGAATTTAAATCTCTTTATTAACATAATAATGTTTAAATCATCATAGAATAAATATACATGTTTATACTAGTTAATTATTATTGGTATTAAAAATGTGTTATCTTCTAAAGAATATTTTATGTTATACTTTCAAATGATTAATTATTCAACCATCTTCCTCTATACACATATTATTTTTTATTTTGAATTTATCTGGATAAGAAATTCAAATATGTTATCTTTAGGATTTAATTACCACCATACAACTATTGTATTTTAATATATTTCAAAGTATTAAATTATTACAATAATAGATCATAATATAAAATATTATAATATTATGATAATTATTCTTAATATTATTTATTATTAATAATTTTTAAGTAATTTATATCTTTATCTTTCCACCTTTTGATTTTATTTAAAATAAATTATTTTTTAAAGGTTTTATCGAAGGAAAATACATGTTTCTTTTTTATAACCCCTATGCTTATTAATAATGATTATTAAAGAATAATTATATTTTATATATATGAGAGGAATAATTATTTAAGCGTTGATGTTATTAAGATGTAGATGGAAACAAGTTTTATAAATTTAAAGAAGTTGAATATAAAAAAATAATTATATCGGAAAAAAAGAGGACTTTCTTGGTAATTACAATAATAAATGAAATAAATTATAGGAAGTTCGCAAAAAAATATTATATTTATATCTATAATATTATACAATTGTATTATTTATCTTTATTTAATCTATATTTTATTGTTATAATCAGTTTTCATTGGATTATAATAATTATTGATATAAATAAGAAATAGAAATTTTTATAAAAATCTTGCTCATATAATGATAAATATGCATTTAAATGATAAAATAAACACGTTAATTTTTTTAACTATATATTTATATATTTATTAACATTCTTATTGATTAATAAAGATGATAATTTATGAGTTAAATTTTAATTATAGTTAAATAAATATTAACATATATTATAAATTTCTTATCTAATAATAATATCGATTCAATTTATATTTAACATGGGCGAAGAACTCTAAGAGCCGCTCAAAGCAATATACAATCTTATTACATTTGTTACTGTTACATCTTCTAATTTTAGAAATATTTTCTTTATTCATAATTTTTCTAAGGATAGAATTTATTTGATTAGATTTACAACTTCTAATGGTTTATTATTGTATTTAAACGGGTGGATAACAGCATAGTGGCCTCCGGAAATTGAAAGCACCCAGGGAGAGCGCAATAAATATTTCATTCTCCAAGACTCTAAACTCAGAGGACAGCCGGGCCTGCCAGTCTAATTCACCATTAAACTAAATAATCTTAAAATTATGTATTATTATAAGATACTCTTTAATGCTACGTAATAAATTATTATAAATTGAATACATTATTACAATTGGGAGTTCGGATATACAAACTCCAGATATAAATCGAAGAGAATTTGAAGACTTAAAAAATATGACAAATAAAGAAATTGTCAATCTTTTCCAATCAACTGGAATATTTCCACAAGATATAAATGCCGTGGGCGTAATAGAATATTAACGGCGGTACATTGGCAAAATAACAGATCGCCTAGATTTCGATGTAAGTTTTCAAATTGCCAGGATAAAACAAATTATAATATATTAAAAGATACCATATTTAATGGTACAAAACTACAGTACGGGAAGTACTTGAAATACTTTATCAATCTAGCTATCGAAGAACGTAGCTGATAGCGCAGAGACTCTTGGCCATAATAAAACAAATATAATGAGTTTTTATAAGTTATTTAAGTCAAGTTTGACGTATTTCCTTGAAAAAACATCTGAAAAACTAAGTGTAGATGGGATAATAATCCATTTCGATGAAACTCCAATGACAACAAGACATGGAAATATTTGAGTTACTAGATCTTCAAACACTGTTTGGGTTGTTGGTGCGGTGGATATCCACAGTAGGAAATGTTTTCTGTCATTTTTATTATCATCGAGATCAAGAGAAGATCTATTTAGATTTTTAGAAAAGTGGATTTTACCAGGATCTGTAATACACACCGATTCCCACAGATCGTATTTAACATTATCTTCTTGGGGATATACGCATTTCACGGTTAAACATTCGAGAGAGTTAGTATCAAGGACAGGAATACATACCAATTGGATTGAAGGTATTTTTGATATTTTTAAAAAATTAAGAAAGAAATATGACTCCAATTGATCTGGCGTGGATAATTTAAATATTTTTTTATCAAAATTTTGTTTTAGATATACATATGACGGATGGGACAGGAGAAAAGCAGTATTGAAGCTTCTATATGTTTTAAAATATGTTAAGAATAAATTAATGGAATAAATTTTATTTTACCAAAATTTTTTTATTTTTTTCTGAGGCCACTATTCTGTTATCAACCCGATTTTCTTTTTAAAAAAAACATGAGCACATCCATATTTATATGATCATTTTTTTTAATCTGCACGAATGAAATTTTATTTTTAGAAAATTATGAACCACCTTTTAAAAAATATGTAGATTTTACACTAAAAAAACATTTAGGTCATAAAAACAAACGAATTATGATTTCTTTTAAAATGAAACTTTTATTTATATAAGTTTTTTGACCTATTAAAGCCCTATTGTAATATATGACCTTTGGTTCCGAAAACACATTTAAACTTTTACTAACCGGTTTCGGTACAGATATACATTAATCTCATTTTATATTATGTTCTAGAGCGTTGAAATTTGGGATATAATGCAGTCACCGTTCTACCATCCTTAATGATATTTCTAATCTCTTTTTTGACATTATATTAGCTAAATTACAAATCAATACAAGAATTGCAATTACACTAGTTAAATATCACTTTACTCTAATAATAATAAATCCAATTACCAGGAAATACATCTATCAAATATAAAATCACATCGAAGCAAATTAAGAATTACTTTAAAATAGAATTTATAATATGGGATAAGGATCTAATAATCTGTTAAATTAATATAAAATTTTCAAATTGATAAAAACAGCAATTAAATAATCATGTTTATTTTAAAACACAAAAATAATTTAATGATTTTATTTTATTTCTAAATTGTAAATTTTCATTTTAAAGAAATTACTTAAAATACAATCACGAATCTTTGTATTGTAACATAACTTTTTTTTCTGACCTCACTTCCTTTTGATAATAAAATTTTTTATAATTAATTCGTCAAAATATATATTTTTTTTATCTTTTCCAATGTAATATTTTTACATATACTTAGATATAAAAACTTTATATTTTATTTCAATTCTTTTTCATCTTTAATTTTCCATCCAATCCTTAATCATCCTTAATCTAAAAGTAAGAAAAATTCATTTAAAAACAAAATTTAATAATCAAAAAAGATGGTTAATTTAAATAAAAACGATTATGATACTGTTCACAAATATTTTGTGTGTATCGTTTTTTTAAAAAAAATATTTGATTATTTTGAGTGATAAGGTATTTGAATTCCTCCGAATAAACAATAAATAAAAATTTTCTTCATTTTAATTGTAAATTTTAAACACCATTTATTTTTATTCGTTTGATAAGCATCTTTTCATATGTTTTTGCTCATTTATCTAAAGGAGTTAAACTTTTATTTACTTTGAAATAAAAGTATATTTTAACAAATTAAATTATTTTATCATTTAATTATTTACTAAAAATAGAAATAATAATATTTAAAAAGAATTATAATTTAAATATTCCTTAATTAGAAATATTATTGAATTATTTTATAGAAATTTTTTTATTTATAAATTTTTTTCATTAATGATTTTTTTTAATTGGGTATTGAATTATGATTTCCATTTAAAGAAATTAGATTTTTACCCCAAATGAATGACAACAGTAAAAATTACCATAATAAAGAGAATAGAAGAATAAATAACATGGATGAGCATTATGAAGATAATTATCAATATTATACAGATCCATATAGTGAAAAATATCAGCATTACGAAGAAATGGATGGGGATATAAATTATGATGAACAAAATATAAAAGAAGAATACATCGACCCTACCCATTCTCTATATGATTATCCATATGAACAAGAAAATGAAAAAAATACAAATACAGGACGTTTAAGAACAGGAAGAAAAAAAATAGAAATGACAAAAATACCACAAAGAAATAGAAGAAGCGTAACATTTTCAAAGAGAAAAAAAGGATTAATGAAAAAAGCATATGAATTAAGTGTTCTTACAGGAGCAGAAGTTCTTTTATTGTTAGCATCAGAATCTGGACATGTATACACTTTTGCTACACCTAAACTTAAACCTATTATTGCCAATCACGAGGGACTTATTCAACAATGTCTAAATGCTCCAGCAATGGAAGAAATAGACGATAGGCATACCGAATATGATTATAGGAGGATGGAGGATAGTATGCATAATGAATATTTTGATGAATATGAACAAATGTATAGACAACAATATCCACCCAGAGAGAAATAATTTATGTAAACTTAAAATAAAATTTGTTTAAATTATACAATCTAACCTATGACATTTTTTGCTGTCATTAAATTATGAATTCATTAAAATCATATATTT
Organism: Lophius piscatorius; assembly: GCA_009660295.1. NCBI lineage: Eukaryota > Metazoa > Chordata > Actinopteri > Lophiiformes > Lophiidae > Lophius > Lophius piscatorius. The sequence continues at coordinate 2,660 of VRLP01006043.1, read as the reverse complement.
TTTTAATGAAAAATAAATTTATAATAGATTAGTTCATTGAAACATATTTTTTATTAAAAAGTATATAATTTTAATAAATTCATAATGTATATACTACTAGATAATATTTCAACTGTTTGATTTTAAAGTTCAAATATATATAATGTTTTAATTGCCTTATTATAAGGCAATATATTTTTACATATTATTTTTTTTTCAGAGGAATACCCTTTTATACGTCAGAAAAAGAATACTTACAAAATATATTTTACCAACACTAATAACGTATATAAATCTTGTAGAAGAATTTAACATGGTAAAACATTATTTTAGAAAATAAAACATTTTTCTGCGATAAATGTGGCATTTTTTTTCAATACAAAAACGTAATAAATATGTTAGCATGATTTAAAGTTGGCCATTATATAAAACAACGTATTCTGTTTTAAAAGACACATTCTTGATAATTAAATAATAGAAATACCCAAGATTCTAAAATAATGAAATTTCTATTTGGAAACACTCAATATAAACTAAATATAAAGAAGTTAAGCCTAAAAAACACATTCCCCAATATTATAAATCAAATTAATATTTATACAAAAATATACCAAAGATAGAAGAAGATTGTACAAAAATTGAAATGGATGAGAATAATTTGATTAATTGAAAGAATTGAAGAAAGGAAATTATTCTTTCATTTACAAAATATTTATATCATCATTATTAATTCTACTTTGAACTCAAGGCCAATTCATCGTAACGATTATTTAGATATGTTTTTTTATTATTTGAAAAATCCAAACCGCTGTAATATATAAAAATATTATTTAAAGACGATATAATTCTTTCTTCTTTTAAGGATTTTAACTTTGTTTTTGTTTTGTTTATTTATGTTTTCAATATTTTTATTATTTTGTTTGTATTGTCTAAGAGTTATTTCGATAAAAAATCTCTTTTCCAATTTTTTAAGTAATTGACCTTATTACTTATAATTTTTGTTCATTTGTTTTTAACAGAATAAAATTTTAAAAAAATGTATATTTTATCGTTCATTATTTAATAAAACGTAAACAATCGAAATTAATTACGATTGCAATAGGAGTTTGAATAATATTTATTTTTATACATAATTCCTTTTCCTTTCATCATTATACATCTTAATATTAATTCATAAATATATATCATCAATTAATTTTCAAACTATCTTCTCTTAATTTTATCTTTAAGTTGTTTTAATTCAATAACTTTTGTTAATCATCTTTTATTGTTTAATGTAATATAATATTATTGGATTAACATACCTTAATAAAATAAAGAATTTGGTGATTGTTTAATTTTATTTTATTTCTTTTATAAATATTTCTTGGTAAAGCATCCATAGTTGTTGAGATGGGAAATGACTATATTAATTTTGATAATGATACCTGTATGAAAGAAATATTAATGTTTTTTATTATGTATTGTTATGGAACACAATTATGACTCCAAAGCTATTTTTATTTATTTCTTATCTTTGTAGATCATCTAGAAATATATCATTAAAATAAGATTTATTAAAAAAATAATGTTAACTACATTATCTATTACATTTATTAATTTAGAATACTTTTTAACTTCTTGATAATTTCAAATTTACATTAGATACTAAATGTCACTAAGCTCATAATCTAAATTTCATTATTTTGAATCGAAATTATTACATGAAGATTTCTAATCTTTATTTATTTTAATTGATTTTTCTATTTTATTTTTATTCTTTTTTATAAAGAAAAATTGAAGATTTCATAATTTTTCTAATTCCACAACGACAAAACTAAAATATTTATTTATCAAAAATTAAAGAAAATTTTATGATGAAAATTATTTAATAATAAAATTATATTTTTTTCACAATAAAATATAAAATTTGATAAATAAATAAATTGATAAAAAATGTTTAAATATTAAATTACTCACCATCCCCCCATGAAAGAATTTATTATATTTTATTTAATTAGAAAATATTTACTAACATCTTATCTTACTACTTTACAATATATTATATTCTTATTTTTATTAATATCTAAAATATATCTTAGTAAAACTTTACTTTATCAAACGATTGCACTCCCAGCGCCCGAAAAAGTAACAGAACACATAAAAAAAATTCTTTGGATTTTTTTCTTTCAAAAGATGTTATCTTCTGTATTATACAGTCTACAATCATATTGCTCTCATTATATAGAAAGATACACAACACAAGTGTCTGAAATAGATATATCTAAATTTTATACGTCATTAAATAATAATGAATTCAGAAAAACTGATATGGGACAAAAATATACAAGAATAAAAATTTATTCTGAAGCTACTGCTGCAGCATTAAAATATGTTTTAGAGAGTATTCCAGATAAGATTTTTAATATAATAATTCATTTGATAACTCTTTTAAAATTGAATAACAAAATACTTAACATATTGCTTCTAATTAATATTTTTTTAAATATAATTTCATTATTGGTATTTTATTTCAATATTTCTAAGATGGTAAGAAAAGTGTATGAAATAGAAAATACGAAATTTAGTAATATAGTAGATATATTAGAAAATTATGAATCTATATTATTTGCACATTCAAATGAATATGAGTTTATCAGCTTAAAAACTATTTACAAAAAATTATTCAAGCAAAAAATTAT
>VRLP01006042.1:0-31597 GCA_009660295.1 Lophius piscatorius | reverse complement strand
TGTGTGTGTGTGTGTGTGTGTGTGTGTGTGTGTGTGTGTGTGTGTGTGTGTGTGTGTGTGTGTGTGTGTGTGTGTGTGTGTGTGTGTGTGTGTGTGTGTGTGTTGCCTCTACTGATTGATGCAGTACTGAGCTGCAGTGGAGGTTGTCCCTGCTGAGGAGACGGGATGCAGGAAATCCAGCTGCCCCATTTGGCTTGAAAACATCTTTAGATTATTATAAATTTTGTCGTTGTTCTTCACCAACACTGCTTGTAACAAGCCCGTCACAGTCAACCATCAGAGACAATGTGACATCTTTATTTATTACACAGGTTTTCTGCCAACTACAATATTTACTGTAGTACTGGGACACAAACCATTTAGCGAACTCCCACCAGGCAGAGACCTTGTGTTTGTGTGTTTGTTTTTTCCCCCATTATGAAGCTTTTCTTCCTTATTACTCAATGCTGTGCTGCTGATCACCAGAGGTTTTTTCCAAAGAATAATCAACTGTTTGGTTGAACTGAAATTTGAGTCTTTGATAGATTTTCTCCCTCTCTGGGAACCGCTATCCCAGAAAATGAACATTTGGTCATTATCAACTCACTCCCATGCTGATAGAAAAAAGAAAAAAAAAATCTGGCGAAGTTTATTAGTCCACAACCATCGCAGCAGCAAAACATTTATGTTGCCTGACCAACGGAAGATTTGGACCGGGAAAAAAAATCTACTGAAAACTAACAGAATGACACTATACAGCTTGTAGGGCGTAATTAAAGTCTCCAGAAGACCCTAGTATGGTGGCACAGACGAGCTCAACTTCCGCGGAGCTCTCTCTATTGTCTGTGACACTACTTTCCAGAAGCAGGTTAAAGCTGAGATTGCATGTTCTGGTTGATATCACCTACCTCCACCACCACCTACCTGATCTTGGAGCTACTCGGGACATGAATTATGCAGTACGAGCTGTATGGAGAGAAATTATGCTTGTCTTGTTTTTTTTTTGTTTTTAAATAAGTTTCCATCTTCTGGTGTTTAGTTCCAAAAAGGTTTTGTGGGCAAATGAACTTCAAACACACGATGATGAATCTAAAGTCGTGTTAACATTATGGCAGAGAAGATTCTTTAATTTCCGAAACGTCCTACGCTGTTTTTTTCAGTCTGCTGTACATCCAGAAATACCGCCTCCCACTGGTCAGGGGATTTTACTGCATCTATTGTTCATCTCTGGTAGCACGATATGAAAGCTACAAGGAACACAGTATCTGTCGGGAAGAAATTGAAAAGCAGAGACATCAGTTAGGGTTCAGCCCTCTGTGTAAAGCGTCACTTCTGGCGCTGATGGAACCTGATGGTGTGACTAATGAGATTGAACAGCAAGGAAGACGATCCAGTGTCAATCGGCTCTATATTTAGTGTCTGTGCACACACACCTTCATGGATTCCCGCCTTGGAGTTGGAGGTGTTATCCACGTGGCTCCACCTGAGGCATTACAGACTAGTGAAGCGTAGTTCTGGTGAAATACTGATCAAAACTGTTGTCTTTGTTGATCTCAGCTTTCAGATGCAGTTTTTGTGTGTGAGTCAATCTTCATTTTTATTTTGTCCAAACTGAATGTAAGTTTCTGTTCATCGGTTTGTTCTTGCTTAGCATTTGTTGGCTTGTGGAGGCATAGAATTAATTTGATCATCTGGCATCATTTTTAATCCACCAGTCCAGCCGATTGTTACGATGTGGGGGACACGGGAACATACTGACTCGGGGAAATCCCATTACCAGGCTGAGGTCACTAAATTCATTGTGATGCGGGATACATATCAGATTTGTGGCTATGCACCATGAATGAAATTGTCAGACCAGAATTTTCGCCCAACTGTTGTCACTATCGGACAGTGCTGACAGCATCAACAAAAAATGAGAAGAGATGACAACTGTCCTCCAGAGCAAAATGTCATGCATATTACTTGTACTATTGCGTCCATGCAGCTCTGAATACCAAGAGTTTTCTTTCAATTTGATGTCTTGGTAATGCAGATGACTGGTGCACGAGTGTTTTTGGTAGGACAGATTTGCTCAGATTTTAGCTCGTAACAGGTCACCGTATTAATGACTAGAACCACCAAGATGACCAAATGAAATTGAACAATGAGCCTTGTAATGTGGATGCAATCTTAGCAATGAGATTAGATCCTGAACTGTTAGGTTAAAAGGTGGGTTTAGATCTTGAGGTCTCATTTAATCCTATCAGATGATGTTTAAATTTTTCCTCACATATTACCTACCAGAAAGTCCTCCTTGTTTAGATCAGTCTTGTTGGTTGGATTGTCTTCACTGAAAGCTAGTCATTTGAAGGAGGAAAACTTTCTTCCACTTGAAACATCACATGTAGTCTCTCCTGTCTCAATCAGAGCACTTTTCTGCACATTCTCAGTGATTTCATTGAATAAACTTTAAAGTGATGACTTGACAAAAAGCAAAAAAAAATTGGGATTTGGTGGGAAAAAAACCCCACAGTTGTTGTTTTTTTCATATCGTAACACAGTTTACAGATTGATTGAACCACATCACAAAGCACTGAATCTCTAAATATGCAGCTTCCTCACGATTTTGTTCAGCGAAATATGATTTCCTTAGCAGAAGAGATCTATGGGATAAATCTGTATCGGATCAGTGTCATCAGCCACAACAAAGACGGCTTATGTTGCACTTTTCTGTTGAATATTTTTACCTCTTCTATCAAGATTTGTTTGTTTATTTCCCTCTTAATTTCTGGTGGTTTGTGTCAAACTGTTTTATGTCACTGGTAGATTTCAGAAATGTTTTCCTGGGTTAGGATTTGAATAATTTGGATTAAAGCTGCAAGACGGGCTTGGATTTATTTTCATAGAAATTCTGTCCATGTGAAATTAACTAAAAAATTGCACAAAATAAATTTGTCACATTTGGTTTAAAGGACCGAGTGAATGTCTGGAAGTTTCTTTCATACTTATCATTTTCTTAACCCACTGTTTGAAGTCACTGTTTTTTATGGGCTGTGTAACTATATTGTATTTTGAGTAAAAAAAAAATAAACGATGTTACTGCATAACAATGTATTAAAGATAAAAGAAGCCAAATTAAGCTGTTGATTAATTAAAAAAGCTGAAATAGTCAATCGGTCTTGAAAATGGATCCTTCTCAATATGTTTTATCTCGATATGATTAAATATTTAAACACGACATATCATTCTTTCGTTTTTTTTGTATTGGAAAATTTCAGTTGCTTAAAGCTATTTTGTCCCTTAACATATTTTAAAAGCTTTTTTTCATTCTAGGGCATTAATGGATTTCTGAAACTAGCCTGAGCTTTAGAGCTTCTGAACAAAACTGAAGTCAGAATCTCATGCCATACTTGACGGTCTTGGGTTTGTGTTCACTCTAATGTCCACCTTCAATCTGTCCAGTACCAAATTTGGATGTGCAGCATCAGTCACCATGGTGATTTAGTAAGCTTAATAAAACCCTATTATTCTATTTCAGAATTTTTTAGCGGTAAAGGCTACCACTCATCTCTTATTTATAATTTTTCTAAACATTTTTATGTAACTTACATTTTGGATTATTGCACTCTTTACATTTGAATTTCATTGTGGGCCACATAACAGAGCCAACACATAGCAAGACAACCAGTGATTCACATCACTTACGAGTGATTAAGGGTCATCAACTAGAATTGCCAAGCTGGAGAACCCAGAAAGAACCCATTCGGACTTGGGAGGAAGATGCATGACAGATTCTACACAAAAAGGCCCCTAAGTCCCCAGGTGGATCTAATGAGCTGGAATTAATAAGAGTTTGAACTCCTAATCAGTTGCTTTAGTTCAAAGTGCTGCCTTGACAAATTGGAATAAGTGCATGATATTGTACAAGATGTACAAATATAAAGTTGGACAAACCAAGAGAGCACTAAGACAAAGCAACTCAGAACACTAAACAGCCCTTCACAGGGAATATGGATTATGCAATGGCCAAACATTACCAAGATCCAAACATGGCTCTCCATCCACTCTACACTTCATTGGACTGGGTCATGTGACTGTCCCAACCAGAGGGAGAAAGCTACCCAAACTGCTCGCTCAGGTAGATTTACTGGATCTCCATCCTTAACACAATAACACCTGCTGGACTTAATGATGACCTTACCTGCTTCCACTGATCAGACGTGTAGTCAGTGAAACATTTCAATTCTGAATTATGTTGCTTGGCCTATCTGTATTTTTTGCCAGATAAATAGATGACAGGTCTTTGTGACCTCAGGATAAAGCTCCATGTGACTGTTTGAGCAAAGAATCATTGCAAATCCTGTTTATGAACTGATCTCCATGTGCTTTTATTATTTTATCCTCATATGGTGATTTCAAAGGCCAATTGCACAATTTCCAAGTTCCCTCTTGCTCTGAAGAAGGCGATAGCTGAAATGTTAGGAGTTGGAAATAAAGACCAAATAAATTGGGGATATTGAGATTAGTCCACTTGCACTGGAATTTGGTTTGCTTTGTGCTTTTATCCTCGGAGCCCGAAAGGATGGGAATGTCATGAATTTCCAGGAGATTTAACAAAAATGTGCATTAAATAAACAAGACCACTATATATATCTGCAGTTAAGGGACTTGTCTGATTAAGATAGAAAATTATGTAAATCTAGAAAAAAAACAAACAAACCGGTGTTTCAAACTCAAATAGATAATAATATCCACCCTATAGCACTGATTTTAAGCATGAAAAAGTATTATTAAAAATTGGCTATGGAAGATCTAACTTACATTATAAGATTTCAAGGGGTACAGTGTGGAGAGAAATGGAAGAAATGGACGATGTTACATGTCAATAATTATCTGCCACTAAATGATCTATTGACTATATGAATAGAGGAAAAAATATTTTCATATAGGGAACCTTTTTCTTTGTTTCTAAACTATTTGGCATATTTTCAGTATTGTTTGTGCATAAATCAAAGCATTAAAAAAGAGCATGATAAATCATTTTTAAATGTATACCTCACTTTTGACTACTGTAAGTCATCCAGTATGACATTTCAATACATATAAAATTAGACTAAGTATCAAGATATCAAAAATCTGTGTTTCAGGTTTTGCACTATAACATATAAGATGAAGCACAAATTAAGTTAAGTAGTAGTGGATGAAGTATTGCGATCCTTCATTCTTGTGTAAAAGTACTAATACCACACCATACAAATGCTCCACTACAAAGAAAAGTGTTGCTTCTGAAACTTTTCTTACATAAAAGAATGTATTATCTGAAAAATGTATTTTTAAGTATCTAAATGAAAATACTCATTGGTCCCGTTCAGTGTTTAACTACTAGCTTTGGATTATTATTACTGCTGCATTATTTTTGCAGTTATACGCGACTGCAGTAATTTAATATATAATAATATTAAACTAATAGAATATTATTGATAATGTATTATCATCTGTTTATAGGATTGATGTCCTGCGAAAACAAAATATCCTGAGATGAAGCATATGAAAATTGGAATTTAAAAGGAAACTAGTAACTGCAGCTGTCAGATAAATTCAGCGGAGTATTAATTACAACTTTTCCATCTGAAATTTGGTAAAGTAGAAGCATTTACTAGTCTAAAATAGGGGCATTCAAATTAAGTCCAGGTGCCTCAAATTTGCACTTGAATAAATGTACAAAGTTATTATCCAGGACTGCATGAAAACATGAAGTCAGACACTCACATCTGCACTCAACTACAGTACTTGAGTGAAAGTGCTAGTAACTATACACCGCTGGTTAAGAGTGAGTTTTGGCCAAGTACTCTTTCCTTTGTGGTGTAATGTTCCTTAAAAGTTTAAAAGGTAGGAACGTTTGTTACTTATATCTGCTGTTGCCTGTCGAACTCATTTACAAGTCGGACATCTTTACATTCGATTATGATTGATATTTTCCAGCGAAAATCTCTGAAGTATTTCATCTGTCGGTCCTATTTGAGTTGATTTTTAGTTTTTAATTAATTAAAAAATTCGTTGAAGCTCAATGACTCAGATAAGATATGTTCAGATATGAAAACGTTGAACCCGGAGCGGCAGTTCGTGTGAACCGCTACATGCTACGTGTACAGTCACCGAGCGAGATGCTCTAGGCAACAGACAGATCGACAGACACAAATGGGTCCAGAACAAACCGGTTTCAACCGTTTATTCCAACTTTGGGTTTACTGGGCAAATATTTACAAGCTCCTTAACGTAACTGTCGGCGGTTATGCGTGCTCAAGTATTTAGCAAAGTGTTAGCATGGAGGACGGCTCGGTCTCCAGGTGAGTGAGAAACCAAGACTCCTCTGAGAAACGGCACGACTCCTGCTGTTCGCCCGAGAAGTGGAAGCCCCCCATCGGCGCTTTTAACCAAATTGAAATCAGTTAGCCATAGAGAGGGATAAAGATGATGTATTCATCGAGAAGAAAACCTGTTCTCTACTTCAAGGAGGAAAGAAGGTAATATAATGTTCTGTTATTAGATATGTTCTGATGATGACCATAATTCAGAGTAACAATTACAACAATTCAAAAAGTTTCAGTAAACTCAATCTTTTTTGACTTCAAGATATGATATGTATAAGGTTCCTCCTCAGAAAGAGAGGTGAGTAGACAATGTAACTGGATGTTTTAACAGTGGTTCCCAAGCTGTGGTTCGGGGACCTTCAGAGGTCATCAATTCAATCATTAATTCATTATCTGAAACCGCTTATCCTGTTGCAGTAAGTCACAGAAAGGTTAGAACCAATTCCAGCGGATATTGGGCAAGAACAGTACACCCTTAACAAGTCGCCAATTCATCACAGGGCCAACACATAGGGACACACAACCATTACACTCACAGTCAGTTTTAGTCACCACTCACCTTTAGTTTATGTTTTTGGAATGTGGGAGGCAGTCGGGGTATACAGCGAGAACATGCAAACTCCAAACACAAAAGCTGGGCATAAGTGGATTTGAGCCCTGAAACTTCTTGCAGTGATGCGACTGTGCCAACCGCTGCGCCAGATTGCATATCTTAAACACTGATTCAGAAAAGAGCCCCAGGACCTGATGAATATGAATCGATACAAACAAGGAGGTAATAAAGTAATTTCTGTAATATTGACTATTTTGTAGATTTGTAAAGTACAATCTTGAGTTTTCAGGAAACAGTTTAAAATGATATGGAAGTTGTGTGGATATATTCCTTTCATAGCCCGAGAAAATGGGCCAGAAATTTTTCACTCTGTAGAAACACCACAAACGCCATCAAACTGTATCAATCATCAAATTAGCCAAGGAACATGATAAACTCCAGTTATCTAAGATTATTAAAGGTGGAGTTGCCAGAAACAAGAGAAATGCCAAACATAAAAACTGCATAGTAAGAAGAATCATCTTGTCAGTCTTGTAGATTCTGAGGTAATACATTTTACTAATATTTCAGCTTTAAATAGCCAAGAGTCGCTGCTACTACGGATTTTTTTAACCCCGGCTTTCATTGGACTCTATACGCTTTATTTTCTTCATTTGTCTTCTGCAATAAATGCACTAATTGTATGTCATCAGTCAAGAGGAACAGTTGGTTATAATGGAGAAGTATTTAAAATATAAAGCAAATTTTTTGATAACTATGGAGCCCCTCGGGTGACCTTGAAGAAAAGAAACATTTCTCGTGACCATGGCTTAATAAGGCGTGTGAACGACTTATTATCTTGTGGCCATGACTTAATAACTCTTTCCCACAAGATAATAAGTCAACAGATGTGCTCCGTGTACTATAAAGCAACACAGATGCTTCTTTTGTTGTCACAAAGTTTCCAACGATTGCAGGACTGCTAAAAAATAGTGTCATACATTATGATACAAACATCTTAAAAATTACTTGAAGGAAATTAAATTGAAGAATTACAAGACATGTCCATCTGAGAATGGTTATATATTACGTCCTATGATCAAATAACCTTTAAATCCATGTAAATGTACATTTCAGATAAACCAGTCCGCCACAACATTAGAACCGGTCTATGGTTTTAATGTTGTGGCTGTCGATGTATATTACATACTTCATCATTAATGTCACTGTGTGTTTTTTCTTGGTTTGAAAGTGTGTCTTCAAGCCCATTTCAGTAGAAAACGCCTTTATTGTTTAAAAACAGTTGACTTACCCCATTCAGCCATAACATTAAAACCCTTTCAGTCTGACATCAGAACATATTTGTTTCAATAATAAAGTTTATACAACTTCTAACTTTTCATAATTAAAACATGGTTTCAGAAGATATACATATGTTCTATAGCAACAATCCTTAACTAAAGAAAGACATTTTAAATATTTTCTTTTCACAATAACTTGAAACAATATTCAATTTCTTGATTCTACAGATTAATTTCACTTGGTTTCAAGCAGAAATTATATTTTACACAAAGCTCTCCTAAGTGGAGGTCTTTTGTCATCCCTTAATACAGTTTTGGAACCTCTGTTAATTCAGAGTGCTTGTTTTCCCATTCTGGCGGCTGGTTTGTCTCCACTGTGGGGATTTTAGACCCCCTGACTGCTGCAGGTCTCATCCCGTGCTCATACCATAACGTTCAGAGTGGATAGACTCTGTCAAATAGGCAATTTGTTTGACAGATTGGACATCTTCTTTTCTTGTAAATAAGAAATGGTCTATCTATTTTCATCCACTTAGCCCGATCACCGTGGCATCAGGCTAAAAAGGGCGTGGCCCCCGGAAATAATTTCTACCTAAACATGATGGGGGCTTTGTGTACGACTGTGATCCTGAGAGTTGTATTATCTGGGACTGAAGCCCCTACTGGGGTCTTCCAAGGTAAATTAGTTTTAGGGGAGGGGTCCGACTAAGAGCAATTCAAAGCCCCCAATGAATAGGCAAAGATGTTGCGACGCCTTGCAATATAAAGACCCCCGCACCTTTCTGGAGCTGATCTGGGATGTGAGCGTTTGGTCCTTGGGCATTTTCCATGGGCAGACATGACGTGTCCGTCTGTCATTTGTTAAGTAAATGGACTGACCGTCGGACAAAAAAGAATAATACCGATATTATAAATATGTTTAAAACCAAAGTGAGGTACCATCATTAACTTATTTGCTAAGGCTTAACGATTAATCGTAAAAACATCGAAATCTCGTTTTAGACGTTTGTACGATTTATTCCTGAAGTACGGCAATTCTCCAGCATTTTAATTTATAACATGAGCTTTAATTTGCTAGCTTAGCCGCGCTTATGTTACTACGAGCGAGGTTTGGGTCTTGACTTGAAAAGTAGCCTTAAATATCCTTATTACTCATGTCATTACTGACTTATTACTCATGTCCTTACTGACTTATTACTCATGTCATTACTGACATGAGTAATAAGGGTAAATACATGAGCCGTAATCATGGTAACAAAAACTGACAGCGTAAAAAAACTCAGTGCTTCAGCTAATGTTAACTATGTCGGACATGGTCGTGTTCGGAGATGAAAACCGAAGGTCTGCTGGGTTCAGGTCGAGCTCAGTTAGTAGTCTACCAGGACTCCGTCGGGCTTGGACATAATGATGCACCCGGGTCATGTTCTAATGCCCAGTAGAGCTGTGGGAGTTAACCCTTTAGTGCCCGCACACATTTATCTGTGTTCCACTCAGACAGCGCATGGTGCTTCATTTTTTATCATGTACGTTAAAAAGTGCAGTATGATGTAAACTCAATAGTAAGATCGTGGGGAGAATCTCAATCTTAATTCCAAGCAAATAATCGCCGATTCTCATTTTAGCCAGAATAGGGCATCCCTACTATCTGCCATCCATCAAGTTTATTCTGATCGGTCTCAGCAGTCCCCACAGATTCACGCAACCTTCTCTGACTCATCCCCCGAGGGATCCTGAAGTAGAAGAGTAAATATGTAATTCCTGCAGTGATACTGTGTTTTCCCAGAATTAATTATGCAGGGTTTACTTTATTTTCAGCCTCGTTTGTCTTTTTTCAATAAAAATCCACTCTCCTGAGTGAATTAAAACGTCCTCCCGTAATGGCAGAAGTTATGGTAACCATAGTGCCTCACCAGTTGTCATGGTGAATCACAGTTTCTGCGCTCCATTGATTATGGCTTTTTATTGTTCCCTGAACGATTTTAACTCTAACAAACTCAGAATTGACTGAACCAACTCAGATCAGCGGTCTGGAAACCAAAGATCCAGTGTTTCAGGATTGGTCAAACCAGAGCTCAGGGAAAAAGTCGAGCCCGCTTCGTGAAATACACCCCAGGTTCCCTTAGTGTTCTCATTGACAATTTTAACATTGAACCAGGAGATACCGAACAAAATACATTAAGGAGAGGGTCGCACCAGATTGGATCAGTTGGATGACATATTTATGACGTACAGAAGTAAACAACACACTCTGCTGGGGAAAATGTTATATTTGAGTCTATTTCAATTGAATGCAAACTCACAAAGAGCTGATATTATGTATGCAGGAGTCAAATCAACACCATGAATACCTCCATTGCACAAAGAAACAAATGTATACTATTAGATTGTGGTATGATCGTTTATTATCACGGTTGTAACTTGTTTCAGTTTGGGTTGATCCCATTATTCAGGGGGTCTCAGTCAGCTCGTTGGTCTGCTCCAAGGTTCGGGTGGTAATGTTCATACTTGTCCAAATAAAATGCACTAACGGAGCAATCACACCAGAGTTTGTTTTCATTGAACCACAATTACAAAGTATGAACACATTCTAACTCTAATCTATTTTTAGCCCAATTCCGAGGACTGTCTCAGAACAAGATATCGCTGAAGCATGTTTAGAACCTTTTGAGATATCTTGATAGCTAACAGACAAACAATGACAAGAACATAATCTCCTCAGGGAATGAGCCACTAACATGATCGAGATTCTAATTTCTCAGAATCTAATTTCTTGGGTGTGTCTTCTAGCCGAGAGACATTAGCAATCATCTTGGAATAACATGCTAATATTTCCTAGGCAGAACAATGGAAGGTTTCCCGTATTCTTCATTCTACATGGCATGAAAGCAGCATTATGCCTCATTTGTGTCTCTCATTGTGTGATGAATCCTCAGAGAAACTAAAGTGTTATAGAAGTGACAAAACAGCTGGTTGTTTCAAAACATTCCTAATAAACCATCAGTTTATTAGTTGTTCCGGATAAAGTGGCCTCCAGCTCTTCAGAGAAAGATCTGACACTGCTGGGGTTTCCCCCTTACGTGCCAGGAAATTATAGGTTCTCTCTTGTACCAGTTATTATTTTATAGTAGTAATGTTTCTTTAAGCTGCTTTTTGAGCAGAACTTTGGGCGACAAGAGGCTAAAGCTGCAATTTGTAGAAATTATTTTAACCTCCTGAAGGCTCCTCGCACTGAATCAGAAATAAACATGTCAACACTGATCACCAAACGGACACCAAACATACAAAAAACCAGGCCAGACTACCTGTTGAACCTCTTACCCCATGATGTCACTTTGGATCCAAATATATTGGATGAAACTCTCATCACAGTGGGGAAGATATGAATATTCTATATATGAAAGCGAGCAGAAGAAATTTGTAATGAGTAAAAATATAATCAATAATATATCGGATCGCCTAGCAGTCACAGGAATGAAGTCATGTGTTGCTGCTTTAGAAGGGTACACTAGACCGGTGTAAGAGTACTTTCATTATTTATTAATTATTATTTAACTTTTACCAGGCTGCAGTAAATTTCTATATGTGAAGCACAATCTAAGAACAGTTTGAAACAGACATTCATCTGAAACAGGGACAGTATAAAAGTCAAATTAGCGCTATTATCACGCAAGTTACAACAATTTTCATATTAGTGAAGTTAGAGATCATTTTATTTTTAGATCCCTTTTCAATATTAATCATAATGTGTTCTCCAAATTTAAAGATTTACAGAAAATCAGCGAAATAATAAACCACAAAGAAAAGCCTGAGTAACAGAGATAAGCTCTTATAAAGAAGATGAAATGTTAGGAAAGTAAATGACCACATCTTTAAACTTAAAACTTTAAAGAGATAAGGATCTCTTAGGTCTGTTCATGGTCTCATATTAAGCAGACTTACAAACTCTTCAAAAATATGAAGGTGCAGAATAGTTAGAAAAAGCTTAAAAAAAACTAAAATGGTACTAAAATAAGTACAGTTGAAACATAAAATGACAAAGCCAAAGAACAACCAGAAATCATTCTGAAACATAAAATATGTACATAACTGTATACGCATGCATCATTCTAAATTGTTCTAGGTTTATACTTTGAAAATGTATTGACTTTTGTTTCAAAAGCAAAATGTATTCAGTTTATTGTGATGGTAAAACTGAGAAAAGCTGAAATCCCCAACACAGTTAGTATTTTACTTTAACTTACATGAGTATAGAGGGAGCGCCGAGAAGTTTATTTTTATTATTTATTCAACAATCACAATAGTCTTCAAAAACAGTTTGGTGGTCAATTTGCATTCTGTGTTTTTTTTGTCTAAATCATGAGAGTGGTTATGAGAATGGTATATTATAAAGTATAAAACTGTAACATGAGAGAATAGAATTATGCATGAAAGATTTAGGGGCTAAGAAGAGATGTTTATATAGTGTGTACGGTTGGGGATATTTTGACTGTGCTGCTGGTAGAGTGTTGTGTTCTGCACGCTAATGTCATATTTGGCTGGATTTTTCCTACAGCTCAAAAATAATCCAGTGCAAGTGAATCAGAGGGATTGATTTGTTCAGGAAATTCAAATGATCCACTTTAATGTTTTGGCCCAGAAAACAACTACTACCGTGTTTTCTGGAAAAAGTTCAACAAAGGAACAAGAATGAAGCATTCCCAAAAAAAACCTGAACCCGGACATTCGAGGCAATATTGCTTGAAATGGCGTCTTATTTTACCTCTATTTGTTTAACTAAACTGGAAATTGTGAAAAATATTTAAAGTATTTGCCTCATTTTTGGCCAGGAGTGTATATTTCCTTCAGACATACTCTAAATCAAAGTTCTCAATATTAATCGAACCGTAGACTGACATTCAGCGCTTCTCTTGAATTCATTTAGTGTGATCTAATGAACTGTCCTTAAATATGGCATCAAATTTGTTTGCGTGCCGATGCCCTCTACAGCTAATGCATATTTTATTTAATCTTATCTAATAACCAACTTTAGTGTATAATGCGTGTTAATGTGAAAATGTCCCTGGTGTGTGTTGTCAGGTTCCTGTCGGGTAAATGCACCATCTACAAGCTGTTTGGCCTCTGCATGGTGCTGCTGCTCGTCTCTCTGCTCTGGCTGCAGCTCAGCTGTTCGGGTGACATGTCCATCGCCCCCCACGAAGACAGACGTCTCCCCCAGCAGAGACAGCTGCCCTGCCCTGCTGAGAGTCAGGCGTCTGCAACAGACGACCCCTCCTGGGGTCCTCACAAATTGGCCCTCATCATCCCCTTCAGAGAACGTTTTGAGGAGCTCCTGGTGTTTGTCCCCTTCATGCACACATTCCTCAGCAAGAAGAAGATCCGCCACAAGTTCCTCATCATCAACCAGGTGGATCACTACAGGTAAGCCTTACAACAGGTTTCAAATTTTTCCAATCACATGATCAGACTCAATTTAATTGTTTTGGGAAAATCCTTATTGTACTTGCTGTACTTAACTGTTCTATTTGAAGGGCAACTTAAAAGAGCAGTTCAGCCAAAAATGAAAAAGTATTCATTATCTACTATCCCCTTCACACTGCAGATTCACAAAACAACAGCTTTGAGGAATTCATGGGATGGGAACCTTTCTAAAAAAACAAATGTTACATGACTCCTTTCAACTCATAGAGTGAAATCTAAGTCCCAAAATCCTAAATTGATGCGAATGCATGGAATATTATTAGCTGTGTCATCATTTCAGTCAGGTTTCTGAAAACATCACTGTTCTCTCATTGCATTTAATATTTTGTGCAACCCCTTTTACCACAAAAGCAGCCCTGAGTCTCATTATAGATCCACCACCATACTTCACGGTGGGTAAGAAGTGCTTTTCTCAATTACTTTTTTTCTTGCTACGTCATACCAATCTTAGATGTTTGCACATAGTATGTGACTTTAAAAGCAGGAGGAGGCTCATCAGGGCCAAACGTGTACCTGGCCAGCACCAGAACATCTTACCGTACACCTTTACATTTTACATAACAATAACATTCATTTTAAATTCAACTTATATTCACAGCGTGAAAAAAAAACACAGTAAAAGTAACTTCAAGCTTCAAAGAGGTTATATTGTCTTCCTTTGTCTCAGATTTAACAGAGCATCTCTGATCAACGTGGGTCACCTAGAGAGCGGGAATGACACAGACTACCTGGCGATGCATGACGTGGACCTGTTGCCTCTGAACGAAGCTCTGGATTACAGTTTCCCCGACGAGGGTCCTTTCCACGTCGCCTCACCTGAGCTGCACCCTTTGTACCACTACAAGACCTATGTGGGGGGAATCCTGCTGCTCACCAAGGCACATTACAGCAAGGTACTGCTGCTTTTCACACTGGGGAGGTCTCCCAGGACATAGTTGGGGACAATGCAGTCAATGAGGGATTTTAACTATTGTAAATTGTAAATAACATGAGTTATAAAATGTATTAACCCTTCTCATGTATTTGTTACAGGAGCTAGTAAATCTCTTTGTAGAACTCTCCTCCATTTGTTGGATTACAACGTTATTTGTATTTTGTTTCGTCCAGGAGAAAACCAAGCAGGAACGACATTTAATTCTAGTGGGGTAGAGGAAACCTGTTTATTGTTTCCACGACCGCATCACTCGTACAGATTTATGCTGACGGAGCAAAGACTCATTTGTCTTGGCCTTTCAAAAACCTTAGTATAATTTCTTTTCATGATCTTATTTGTACTGAATAAGTTTATTAACTTCTAGTTGCTTTTCTCTCACTTAAACAAATCGCCCCTTGAAAATGAAAGACCTTCTTCACAAATTTCAAGCCACTCACCAACCTTTAAACTTGTGAATATAAATGTGAAAGAATACCAGTAACAGGATCACGATACGATAAAACTTTAATGTCAGTTTACACTGAACTCATTTTGCGTTCTTGGGCCAATTCACACAGTCACACATTAACAGTTTTTATAGCTTCTAAAACACATCAATCATTCATGAGCTCCATAGAGATGTCTCTGGTGGAAAGCAACAAATAAACAACAATAGTTAACAACAAATAAAGTCTTAAACAGATTGCTCCCAGTACATGGTTCACAGCAGAGCAGAACTCCGGTAGTAATCTCCACGTCTCCTAGATGGAGAGAAACTATCAACGTGACTTACGTTTTTCTCAGTCTCAGAATCACCGATGTATTTTTCCAGAAAATTTTAGCCATCGGTGCAAACCAGGGGGAAAAGAACGTCCGGATTACTAGAATAAATAAATACAAACCCCAGACTCAGTAACTGGAGTGGGAAAGGGGTCTTATTTTGTGTCAGTCTTAATCAGAGTAGTCATAATGTAATGGTTTTAATTGTTTTACAGGAATCGGTTCAACCAAGTGGAATTTTTATTGCACTTGGAATAAAATGTTTTCCTCTTCGGATTATTCGCAGTGTAACGGGATGTCAAACAGGTTCTGGGGTTGGGGCCGAGAGGATGATGAGTTCTACCGAAGACTGAGAAAAGCTGAGCTACAGGTAAAAGTCTGAAGTGAACAGTAGTTAGTAGCTTTAAGCTATATATGAAGTAAAGAAATGTTTTTCTCGTTTTGAAGCATATACCCGCATTCATTTCCTCATTATACAGATTAAATGTTCACGTCTTGGTCAGGTAGATCTGAGTTGTTTTTCTCTGCAGCTGTTCAGACCGAAGGGAATCACTACAGGATATAAAACTTTCCTCCACATCCACGACCCGGCCTGGAGGAAGAGAGACCAGAAGAGAGTTGCAGCTCAAAAGCAGGTTACAATTTTCACCAATTTGCGCAGATCTTAGAGAGAATATTTACACCCGGAAGGACATCATCAAATCAAGTATTTAAAAAAAATAAATAAATAAATGACCGTTTACCCAAAATGAAAATCGAGTCAATATCTGCTCATCCTTATGCTGGTGGAAAGTTGGATGAAATTTCTCTGAACATTTCTGGGGCTTGACGGCAAACAGTATAAAACAATAAACTAAACAACTGATGAAGATGGGGACTTATTTTTTTTTTTAAATTACCGAAAAACAAACATAAAATTTTTGGGGTTTATAATTTTCTACAAATTTATGACCTCAGTCTAGAGTTTAGCCAAGTGACCGCTGAGATGGGATATCTGTTCCTAAGCTTTCTGTTCCTTGAGCAGAGATTCCATTTTTTTTCAGGTCCATTACTCAACAGTGTGTTATGGATGCGCCATCATCTTGCTCTGATTGATCATTTCTAGATCTTGTCTTGATCTTGTCTCACAAACATTACATTCCAATTCACCTATATTGCAGGATAGTCCTGGGCTTACCCCGTCTCTTGATCAATGTCAGCTGGGATAGGCTCCAGCACCCCTGTGACCCTGAACAGGATAAGCGGTTACACAAACTGAATGAATATTAGAAATTAAAAATAAGTCTTGTGGCACAGAGAAACAAAAAGCCATCCTCCAAGGCTTCATATCAGCAGACATCTGCGTGGGAGGTTGTCTGTGAAGTAGCGATTCCTTGCAGACACTTGATATGAAACTTAAACTCATGTGGAGAGTGATCACAGTGTGATGAGTCAGTGGTTGATCTTTTGCTCGGGGAAACTGCGGGGAAGTGGCTCGATTGCAGGGGAAAAGTGAGGGCAACCAATTAGATATGAGTTTCAGGTTGCTGTTTCCTCTTTTGTGTGCCCCCAGCAGCAAGTCGGGGGATGGGGAGAGAACATCGAGCAGAGAACTAAATACCAGCATTGTCAATTTATCGGGGTAACACTTCTCCTACGGTCCATACTTATTACAGGACTGCAAAAATCAGGTTCGAAAAGGAGATTTGTTTTAAATTGAAAGTGTTGAGGGGGTTCAGGTATTATTCTAAGCAGTTGGAGGCAGGGGTTGCAGTTTCTTCTCTCACTACATGAAGTGTTTGACACTGACCACAGTATCCCTAGGAACTCACTCGGACTGTTTCAAACACAGAACAGTGCTGCTGTTGATCTTCAACAATTCTGAGTGAACTTTATTCACGTGTCCCTCGTCATGGGGTGAGCAGATAATGATGGAATTGTCATTGAGCAGTTGGTATAAGAAGTGTCATTTTGATGAGTATGTCTGCTTTAAACCTATGACTGTTAAACACATGTTCACATGTTCATCTGTCAGCCCTGAGAGTATTAACGAGTTCAACACCTCCCCCATTCCCTGCTCCCTGAAGGAACAGTTTAAGGTGGATCCAGAGGGTGGGATCTCTAACCTACGTTACCAGGTGGAGTCCAGACAAGAACTTACCATCAGCGGCGCTCCTTGCACCATCATCAACACCAAACTAGAGTGTTACCAAAACGAGACGCCCTGGTGTCTTATGGGATAGAGGACTTGCACAGGAAAGGTATCGGTTTCCTCCGTCTGCTAACCAAGAAGCTTCTTATCATCTCGCAGATGTCCTTTAAAGAATCGCTGGCCGTGGTTCTGCTACATCTTTGTCTTGGACAGTTTTTCATGTACTTTAACGGTAGAAGAGTCCAGTGAAACCAGACGAGTCTGGAAACATAGTGATACAAACTGACTGTCAAGCTGAGCAGAACTTGATAACCTGGAGCTAACTATCCCTGAGGAGGAAACAAACATTTCCATATAATCGGGTTCATCTCAACAGTAAAACTGCAATCTTGGAAACTGGATTAAATCTTCCCTTTTGATGGTTTGGTACTACCAGCTTCTGTTTGACTGGCTTCATAACCTGAAGAGGAGCTGAGAAGTGCAGCGTTTGACGTCTGACCTCGGAGCTGTGACACCCATCCAGACAGAACTGAAAGAGCATGGCCAAACCTCAGATGCTCTCTTTGTTTTATTTTTGGTTTTGGTACCTGCTACTGTGAACACAAACTTTAACGGTCTATTTTATTACATTTTATTTTTGCTCTGGGAATGTGCAAATGAAGCAGAGATAATAGATGGACAGCTGCCAATCAAACATGCCTCAGACACTATCCCCGACACTCATCCTGCTGTGAGGTCAGTGGGATTCAGCTTTTCATCTGTGTCGACGAAGCATTTATAAAAGTTGTGCACAAAAGTGACTGCTTTCATTAATAGTGTCTAATAATAGTTTTTCTTTTCCTGCTGATACTGAGGTCAAAACTCTTTGAACTGGGAAAAGCTGTTTACAGTGTGTTAATGACTGAATTCGCCAAAGTAAAATTCATCATTTTATTTAAATTTCCCCTTCAATAATGTATCCATATTTATTCTCTTTGGTGTTTCTCTAAAGTAAACTGAACATAACCAGGTTGAGTTGTGTTATATGTGATGTAAACACGAAACTAAACAAACAGGATCAGTAAAAATAGATCAATATTTTAATACAACGTCTCTGGGATGGATGAGATTTAACCTTAAAAATAAGTGTACTTTTTAATGTGAAGGACTTGAGATGGCATGTTGGTCACATGGGTATTGATTATCAGTTTATTACAAAAGATGAATGATGAGTTGTGGAATAAGGAATATGGTGTCCTTTGATGAAACTGGGCATAGATCTCTGCGACACGTGTTCCAACACTGCGTTCTTATTGTTGTTTTTGATGCGGTTCATGTTCTTAATAGGCTACAGTCTCTTCCTACTTCCTCTTTTTCCTCAGCAGTGATGTTATCATCATCAGTGTTCAAATGGTGCCAACTGATCTTCTTCATCTCCAAATATCATTGTTGTCCTAAAACTATATCATCCGAGATCAAGCTTTTGATCAGATCCAATGACCTTCATTAGAAAGCGAGATCTTTTTTATCAATAATTAAATCATAATGCTCAGAGAGAACAAGGAAATCTAAACATCTGCAAGTTTATTGGAGGTTGGTGAGATTGCCTTAATTGTTTCAGGTCTGAGTCTGAGTCGAGATTGTTTGGTTCTTTCTCAGTCGAGTTTTTATTTAAAACACTGTTTGAGAGAATAATTTGAAATTTTTTGCTGGCACAGATTTAATTGTAGATCAAGTAGAGAAAACGCAAATCCAAGTTTAGTCAGCAGTTCTCCAGATGAGACCTTTACTTGCAGATCATTTCCCAGAGTTATGGTGAGAGTGATGATGTAAAAAAAAAAAAAAGGAAGTAGGAGGTTAATGGCTTTTCCACCATTTGAAAAGCTTCCTACACGGAGATAAACCAGATGGAAATGTTTTTATTAGAAGAAATTTTAATCTTCTTCTGAGTTACTTTCATTGAAAACATTTAATTCTTTTATTTTTTAGAAACCGCTTCGTAGGATACGTTTCCAGGGCTTGAATGGTTAAAACCAAAGTCTCCCAAAAGTAGCTCATGCCAAGGTTTGTTTGTGCGTGCATGTGGAGGAGGAATCCCCTCAAAGCGAGGCGGAGTAAATGGTGGAAACACAAAATGCCAGCAAGCAGGTTTATAATCTGGTGTTAGGATATTTAACTTTGTGACCAAATGGTTCCGCGTGTTCATTGTAAACTTTAAGCTTCTAGAGAGGCTAATTGAATTCTTCACTCATAAAAGAATAATCGCAACCAGATGAGTTCATCAACAAGCGCCAGTCAAACTAACGGTGGAAAACCGTGTGGGGATAATGAGTAAATATCACACATCTGTTTCATCCAGCAGCTTTTATAAAAAGGTGTGCAAAAATAATGTAGTTAATACAAATAATGACTCCTTCTACTAATAACTGTGATGTATAATAACCAATAACTGCTAACTGCACCAAACAGTCCCTGCTGTAAAAGGCACATGTACGTCTGTAGAGATTCTTTATATTTTGTCGGACACTCGATGACATTACAATCCTGTTAGTGGGGAAAATAACTGCTTTACGTTAAAGTGTGTGTTCTCCCTCACTGGATTAGATTGATCATGTTCAAACTACATTTGATTTATTGTCCCTCGCAAAAACAGTTTCCTGTCCATTTAACGTGATTGATCTCTTGAGAGTTTATTATGAACGTATAAAGTACAGTTCTAAAAGGTCTTAGAGTTTACTCTAAGTGTGACAATGTGTTTCATGTGTCGTAGCTTAGTATAACTAGCAAATGGATTTAAATCTGAGCATTTTAGGCTTTTTTTTTTGTATGGTGCAACAGTTTTTTTATGTAGTTAATTTGATAGGAGACATGGGGGTGTTGTAAGGAGAACATCAGTGGACATACAGCATCTGGCTAGTGTTTTATCAAGTGCAGGAGAAGCATCAGGTGACCCCCCCCCACCTTCTGTTAAATGGTGTGTCGTAATAACCTCCGGTTGAATTTTGGGCTCAGTTTTCATAATAAGGTGAGCGTTCCAGTTCTCCCTCAGAAAAGCACTTAAAGCATGTGGTCAATCAGAAGCCCCTTTCCGGGGCTGAATTTGTGCTGTTGCATTACATAGTTCTTTTATAGATGCTTATGCAAGCACAAACAAACCCTGATGATTTCCAGTGTGTGCGGACGGAGATTTCCCATGTTTCCTAAGAAGTAGCAGTTCAGACAAATCTCATCACAATCGTATGAAACCTGATCTCCAGTTATGGAGACAAACAGTCTGTGTTGGAGTATAATATATTTTTGACTTTAAACTGGCCAAGATTTCAAAAATGTGGATAGTTTTCATGAAAATAAACGGATAAGCTGGATTTAAAGTCACTGGAGCAGGTGATGTGTATTTCACCCTGTTGGTTTTATTCTCTGGTTGTTGTAAGCATGAAAACAAACAGGCCTTTCTTTTGTTTTCATTCCCAGAAGTGGCCAATTTTTCTTGTAGCTTGCATTTGCACGCCAGTACGTGAACTTCCCGAGTTCCCAGTCTAGAAGGGAGTTAAAACAATGTCGTTTTTGAAAATGAGAACGGCTAAAGACATCATCCATCATCAATAAAAACAGCATTCATAGGCGAGAAACTGTTGAGGGATCACACTGGTTGCATATGCAGGCGTTTGCTCGTGGTAACGATCTTCTGGAGACCTCATAGCCCTCGACTTCCTCTGAATCTGTCGGTGCCATATGAATCTCTAGAAATGCTGTATAATGGTTCTGTTACATTCAAGCTTTTTAGTTTACTATTCAGGGAGCTCCTACTGTTGTGTTAGCCGGCCTCTAGGCGGCGCCCTGTACTGGTTTTAGACGTCTACATTTACAGGCCATGATGTCAAAGTTATTTTATTTTCCAGAGACAATGGTACCACGTATTTGTACAATATGCTGTATTTATATAAACTTGAGTCTACAAAAATATCTCCATGTTTTCATTTTCTTTTTATTACAAGTCTGGATGTTTGTCTCTCTGTGGCATTGGTCATATTAAATAGGAAAAGTTTTAATATTACTCAAATATAGTATAGTACGTGTATTCAGATTGAACTCCTCCACCCAGGGATCTACAGCGAACTATTAGAATTATTTAGGTACAAAAAGTATTCTGGCTAGAGGGATTCAGTGATTTCTCACATATAAATCTTCTTTTTTCTTACATTCTCCTTTTTTCTTTCTCTGCACTGAAAACCCCCCCAACCCGCTTACCCCAATAACATAAACTAACGCTCTAGATCTCCCCTAAAATCCCTTTAGAAAACAAATTCTTGTTGACAGATCACCCAAAGATGATAGTACTTTCCTTACTGTATCAAATGACATTGTTCCTGTTTTGAACGTATGAATGAATGAATGGGTCTTTTAAATCCACAGCAGGACTAAACATGAAGGACAGTTCACGTTTACACTATTTGAGTGTGTCTCTTGTGATAAAACTTACAGAAAAATAACATAACTCATCATTAAAAATGTTTTCTGAGAAAGATTTAAGGATAATCATAGGATATAAGACGTACAGATGGAATTCATGACATTTCTGTGCGTGAGATCAAGGAGAAACCGTTCCATCAATGCAAATAACATTAACGTTTGTGCTTAAAAAGCCCGGCCAAAATTAATTTGGACCATCTAAAATCTGGAATCCCGTAACTGGACCTGGCCTGTAGGCTTTTTTTGTCGTTTGTACAAACTCTGTATATACAGTACTGTATATTCTCACTGTTAATGACGTTTGTGAGGTAAGTACACTTTTTCCCTCTCTGAGGAAGTCCTGTGGAAAAAAAAAAAGTAAGGGTTGGGGTGAATGTGGCAAGGAGGAACACATATTTAAGAGTTGATCCAGATAAAGGCAAGGATCAGGAATTTTTTCTTACCTTTCGCATTTTGAGAATGGGCTTTTTTTCCTCTCCAACATTTCTGTCTATCACTCAGAAAACTACCAGAGGGTTTTGGCGCGCATCAAGGAAGAACCCATTCAATTTCTGAATAAAGGGACAGATTCAGGAAATTTGTCCACATTTCTGAATATTATAAGATTATTTATGATCGTTACCTCAATTATGCCTTAATTGCTTTAGAGATCTCCATAAAACTGGGTGGAAGAGTGGGTTATTGATTAATCTCCTTTGATCGTTCTTTGTCATTGTAACCAACAACCAACAATAATAGAACTGTCTAAATGCCTAAAAACAACTCATGAAATGTTTCCAACCGGAGGAGAGCTCACAGATCACATCTTTGTGCACGTGGTTTGTATATTACACCTTTACTTATACCATTTCTACCCATTGCTTCTTCTTCTCTCCTCGTTTGCTTGCTCGGGTGTTGCTGCTGTGACTTTGAGGTGAATGACAGGACACCTCAGCAGGAGGAACGCAGGTGCATGCAAATAATTGAAGGTGTACATTTGCTTAAGTGATGGATCGGAGGGGTGATGTTTATCATCAGGCGTTAACACTTAGGTTTCCTGTCATCCTGTTTCAACCGATGAGACGCTGGACATTCCAAAGAAAGTGTCCAACATAAACACACAATCACAACAACTTCACGCTAGAACAAATAGAAGGTTTAGGGGTAGAAGGTAAACCCTCTTGTCAGCTGGGATAGGCTCCCGCCCCCGCGAGCCTGAACAGGATAAGCGGTTGCGGATAATGAATGAATGAACGATCCGTGTCCAGAATTGGGTTTTGTAATCCAGATCCTCTCAAATCTCTTCACCAGTCTTTTCACGCTGCAAAAGAAAAACCTTAATCAAAGACAAATAGTTGATATATGAGACACAGACTAAACTTATCTCCAAGGGGAATAAGTAAAACGGTTTGGGCTTCAGACTCGTAATAATCTTTCAAAGTCTCAATTTAAAACAAACAGGATTTAATAAAGTTTAATTTCCCAAGACAAAAATCTGAACTAAGGTGATTTCCAACGTGTTAGCCGTGAATGCAGATGCTGGGAAGACGTGTCCGTTTAACTTCACAGCTGGAATAAATGTGCACTTTTATTTTTGTACTTTAATCTTTTCTGATTGTATGAAAATGTAATGAGTGCTTGGAAGTGGTTGAAAGCTAATGTTAGCTATTATCAAACCCCAGCTAACGGGTTATTAGACACGTTACTATGTCCTTGCCAGAAAACAAGTGAAGAGGAGCGTGGAGGAAGTTTTACCTTTGGTTTGTCCCTCTGTCTGTCATGTATCATTTTCGGATCCATAACTGAAAAACTTTCAAAGTTTTGAAGTGGTGCTATTTATTAATTTATTTTGTTTCCATCATGAACCCTTTAATGTCCTGCTGTACGGTTTGGTTGAGCACAGTTTGAGTCTGTATTTCTTATTGAGAAATGTGTGTCACTTGACTGAGCCTGTTCATAACATAACCCTGTGGCAGCATGTATATGCTGAAGAGTAAGGGGCCATGGATGGAGCCCTGGGGGACACCAAGGGTTAAGAGGGTCACCAAGGAGGAGGCATCAACCATGACTATTGAAGAAGTCCTATTCAATAAGTAAAAAAGTCTGATAAAAAGCTTAAAAAAGGTTTCTAAAAACATGCTTTACCAAACGGTTATTGAAAACAATAAAGTCATAAAAGTTATTTTTCATGAATTATGACATTTCTTCATGAAATACATTTCTGAGTCTGATATTGTTTACTGTTTTAAAACATGCTAGACCAAATGCTTTATCATTACAAGGTAAATTTAGACTGTCTAATTAAATATTATTAATATTAAATAAATTAATGCCAGAAAAATATATAATATGCAATTAAATCATTTTTCCGAAGTTTTTTTTTCTTAGTGAGGACATTAAAGGGGTAGAAGTTGAGTTCAATATCATTCTGGGAATATGATTTATTTAAGCTGAAACTGTTGTTTTATGTCCTCTCCAGTGAACTCTTTCAATTAATAAGAGCCGATTTTAATGGAGACAACTGAAATAACATCTTTCTACCGTAACGGTCAATTACATGCGCCGAGCCTCATGTGACATGAAGAGTCTGCAGAGAAGTTTTCGCTTTGCAGTATTCCATTAGGTTATGGTACCTAATAAAAAGTAAAAGTCCCCGATCAGACTCAGGGAATTGTGTCCCAGATTCATATTTACATCTGAAAAACAATTTGTACCATTCCTTTCAGCTTACTTCACAAGCTACCAAACTTTACTTTGAGCTTGGAAATGTTTGATGCTGTTGCTGTTGTCCTGGACAAACACGTTGAAATCGTCAGTTGCTCACCTGTAAAAGTTGTGTTGAAAATCCTTAACATTTTTGGCATTCTGAAGACACTATTTCCATAGTTGCTTTGAGAATGCAAATATGCGTATTGGCGTTCCATAAGGCATGGATCCTTTGGAAAAAGGGTTGATGAATACGCAGATTCCCTGTGTGTGTATAACTTCCACCACGGAATACAGAAATAGGATATTTTCCCAGCTTTTGAGCTTCCCACACTAATTCTGACATCAAAGGAAAATGGCCACTGTGTGAATATTGATAATCATGCACCAGCAGCGACAGAATAAAAAAGGGTGGGGTGAGTCTACCTTTCTTCCCCCAATGCTGGTCCCCCACCCGCATTTAATTTTCACCTTTTCTTGGAGGCGACAGCTGAAAAAGAAAAAAAAAAGAAAACACCTCTCGGTAGCCACATATAGACACCAGCAGCACTCCTGTGCTGCTTTATGCTAATTTAAAAAATTCCCTACTCGCTGAATATAATGCCTTCCTCTCAGCAGTAATGTAATATAATAAAATAATAAAGTCATAATAAAGGGAGCGCCGCTCTTCACACGTGTGTGCAGACACCGAGGGTTTAAGGAGCAGATGTGATGCCACCATTTAATTTTCGGTTTTGTTAATTAATGTGGGGAGTTATGCTTCTATTATGCAGCAATTAGCCAAAAATAAAACTTGAAGTGGAGTGATGAAGGAATAATTTTCACTATATGGTTAATAAATCACTGAGGGACCAGAAGGGGTGAAAAAACAGGCAAATGTCTCATCTGGGGATTTCCTTGAATTTATCTTGGAATAGGTTTATTTATTTTTTCTTCTTAAATGACGCATATTATAGTAATATCACATATTCTTTGTGTGAAAGATCATTTTGGGTGTTTTTATGTATTTTGTGGTCAACTGTTCCCATAAATTTGAAAGTAGTTGATGAGTTAGTTAGTATTTTAGTTATTTTATCAACTGTTTTAGGCTGTAGTGTAATAGCAGACAGACTGTGGAGGATTCTTTGAACTAGACAAGATTCAGAGAATTTCCAACTTCCTCTAAAGCAGCTCTGTCTCCTCATCATCCTCATGCTAGTTTGATCCTCTAAACGTGACTCATTTATTATAAAAGTATACCCCCAGAGTTTGGAATCGCTTCAATATCATGATTAGCTCGAGAGTTTTTCAAGAAAAAAAAACATTTCAACAATATTTCACTTGGGGTTGTTTTCATAAGCAGCTTTTAAAATGCATTTACTTTGTCACCAGTCAGTCAGTCAGTCACAGTTTAGTTCTAAAACCACATTTCAAAACAAACAATCAAAGAAATGTTATCAAATGTGCTTCACATGGGTTTTATAAACATATGTGTATATATATATATATATACATACATACACAGTACAACATACATATTTTGTTTATACATTTTCAGTTTATAATATCTGTATATGTTACTTTGCTGTGCAACAGGTGGCTCTTTTTTTTTTGAAGCCCTGATTGTTTACAGTCTACTTTACTTTTATTATCATTATCATATCATAACACTATTCAAATATTTCCACAATGCTGACATTGCACCTCCTCCGCCGCCTCCAGGCCCAACTTTCAGAAGTTGTTGCTACGTTGTTATTAGTGTCATTGCACTAATGTGATCTTGTTGCAGTGATGTCAGTGAGTTTTATAAAACAAATGTCTTGCAATGTTAAAGAAGGTTTTCAAACATTGCCGGATCTGCCATTCGTCTCGATCTCCACCAGCATTTATTGTATTTTTCCAAGGCTCATGTATATATTTTCCAACAATTTCCCAACAGGTTGAATAGTTCTTGTGCACACTATCAGACACACTAACACTCTTGAAAAAAAAAAAAAAGTTTAATAAACCTCCCAGGGAGAATAAACTAAATGCAGAAAATCAGGAATGTCTTACTTCCGTAATTCTTCCACAAAACCTTAATGTACTCCACAGCCAATAGTAGAAACCCGTCTTTATTTATCTGTATGAGGAATCTACAGTCAGAGAACAATAACGCACACCCTCTGTCTGTTTTAGTCGTGTGTTTGTGTGTTGTTTGTCGTTGTGTCGGCATCAGTCCACCTACAGATGGCTGTGCTCTCACTCGTCTGTCACACCGTGATTGGCTGCTGCTGCTGCTGCTGGAAGCTTCTCTACCAAACCTGACAGCATTTGACAAGCTGCACACACACAGACACAAACACACACATGCATACACACACACAAACATACACACACGTACTCTTACATACACACCCACACACATACAAACACACACACACACAGACACAAACACACACATGCATACACACACACAAACATACACACACGTACTCTTACATACACACCCACACACATACAAACACACACACATACAAACACTAACACACATACAGACACTAACACAGACAAACATACACACACATATAAACACCCACACACATACAAACACGCACACACATACAAACACACACACATACAGACACTAACACAGACAAACACACGCACACACATACAAACACACACACACACAGACACAAACACACACATGCATACACACACACAAACACACAAACGCGTACTCTAACACTAACACAGACATACACACCCACACACATACAAACATACAGACACTAACACAGACAAACACACACACACATATAAACACAAACGCACACATAGAAACACACACACACACATACAGACACTAAGACAGACAAACACACACACATACAAACACACACACGCACACACATACAAACACACACACATACAGTCACTAACACATACAAACACACACATAAAACGCACACACATACAGACACTAACACAGACAAACACACACACACACATATAAACACACACACAAATACAAATACTCACACACACACACATATACAGACACACATACTCACACACAAATACCCACACACACAGAAAAACGACATATATTACTACAAGGCCGATATAAGGCGATAAGATCAGATAATATACTTGTTTATTAGTCCAGCAGACGAACTTCCTACTGTTGCAGCAGAAAGGAGAACGATGAAATAAGAAGAGAATGAAGAGGATGTCAAGAGTATAAGAGCACAAAGAAACAGTAAAATAACAGTATAAGTTAAAAAAAATAGGATTTTCCCCACTCTACTAACAGAGTAAATAAGAAACAGATTGATGTTTGATGAAGTTAGAACACGAGAGGCTATTGGACAAACGTATTTTACTTTAAAAGATAATTACTGTTATAACCAATGGAACCTCGTCAGCTCTGCATAGCTGATGACGTCGCTCCGTTCGTCATTCCATATCTCAACAATAACTTCTGTCCGCATAACTTAATGTGGAATAAATGTTGATTTAAAAAAGAATAGAATTGAACATTTTGGAGTATTTATCTCCCATGGATGAAATACAACAAAATGGAGAAACACTTGTAGTGTCTCAGAATATTTTTCGGTTACCATGTGTCCATTTTGAGATTTTACTAATGATTCCTTTTTGGGGCTCCATGAAAATAACCCAGTAGGATGGACTTTGGTCCATATTCCTCCAGCAAGGAGGAAGGACAGAAATGTTTCTGTGATGTTTTGCCTGATATTGCGAGGCACCCAGAAAGGAGGAACTAGTAGCCATTAGTAGCTAATTCAAAGAAGATAAAAATGAACCAAAACGGTGTTGAAAATGGGGAAACAGCGTGAGGTGGCCGCGAGTAGAGGACATGTAAGAGGCATCATGTGACAGGAAAGGTCAACCATTGTTTTTGCCATCACACTAGATGCTGATGCTGCTGTGTTACACGTCATGCTGCTTTTACCCGAAGGATGTTGGCATGATGTTTAAAATGACAAACTAGAGTTTAGTTTATTCACTCTATCAGAATCATCAGAAATACCTCATTGATCCCCGGGGGGAAATTCGTTCGCTGCAGATTCTCCTTAAAATCTGTTAGTGTGGAAGAGAGAGTACGAATAAGAAATAAAAAAATAACATCTACAACAATATATGTATTACAATATAAGGATGTTAGAATGCATTATAACAATATCAAAATACAATACTAGTATTATTATACTATTACAATATTAGTGCAAACAGACTTGGTTATATACAAGAACCTGAATATTGTACGTAAACAAAGCGGAGGTGAAAATGCTCTTCCATGCAGCATTGTTCAATTTTTGTGTAAAAATGGTCTAAAACCCAGGAATATAAACCCAAAATAGACATTTCAATTATGGTGGAAGATATCAGTAAAGTTTATGATACTTATTTCTATAGAATTATATAATTTTAAGTCTTCCTGAAAACTCCTCATTCCTGAAAAGGCTTGAGAGGTTGGGAAGATCTGATTGCTTTAATTTAGATTATTTCACAGGTATACATCTTTGCTGTAAAAAACAGGCGGAATGAAGGAGGTTAAATCACATCTTTGTTCGTTTTGTAATGTCAGTACTGCTTCACATATCTAGTACAAATATTGTATTATTTAAAAATATATTACAAATTCTGAATGTCCTCAACAAATAAGAAATACCATGGAAAAATTATGTCTTTACATATTTGGTTCCTTTTGGGCATTTCAAATTGTTTTATTTTAGAGACTTTCAATTTAGCATAAAATGACAAATTGTTTGGTCAAGCATGTTTTTACACAGTTAGAAAATCTGACTTTTTCCATGAAAATGATTTCACAATGATGATTTTTATTTCTTGAAAAATACTTTTTTTTTTAAAATTAGCTCAACCTTTTGTTAAAAGTTTTTTTAGAAGATTTTTTGGTTTTATCACTTAAGTAAGTCCCCACAAAAAAATCAAACAGGACTTTCTTATTAGCCATGATTATAGCCATGGTGGCCCCTTAGTCAATTGGTGTCCCCCAGGGCTCCATCCTCGGCCCCATTTCTCTTTAGCATATACATTCTGCCACTGGGTCACATTATAAACAGGTTCAGTCACATTTTTAATATAGTAATAGTAATAGTAACTCAAAATGTGCCCAACCCAACAGTTAGGCAGGACATTAAAGGGTTAAACTGCATTTATACTACATTTTCTTCATAAACCCATGGCAATTACCAAATTTGTCCAAGACCCTAATCACCAATGGAAAATCTAATTATTATAAAGAATGTCTCTCTAATAATTTCTGAAGTCCTAAATATTTTGGAACAATATAAAATCCGCAATGATTAATTTCTATTGCCAGGTTGTTTAGTCAGCATTTTTTTTGTCTGTCTGCCCCAAACCACTTACTGATTTTTCATATATTTACAGTTCTGACACTTGTCCTTCTCACCTCAGTACTTTTTCTTTTGCAAAAAAACATTCCTATATAAGTTCTGGCAGCGATCAATCATCTAAGTTTGAGCAGCGGACTCAGTGGGATTGAATCTCAATACATTAAATTAGCAGGCAACATTCTCACGTACCCACTTGCTGATTTGTTTAACATGTTCTTAAATACCTGTGAATTACCAACTATTCGGAATTATGCAGGTGTTATTCCACTCTCCAACTGTGGAGACATTCTTGATCCTAATAATTACAGACCCATTTCAATTATTTGTTCCATCGCTAAAGGGTTTGAATAATAAATTTGAATCACTTGTCACAGTATCTTTATACAAATAAAGATACTGTGACACGTGGATCACACTTGTCACACTGTGACAAGTGTGATCCCTGAATCCCTGATTCAGGGATTGGGTCTGAATCAATCTGGATTCAGACCCAATCCCTCTACAACTGCAGACCTGAACCAATGGCAGATAAGCAGGAGAAAATGGGTGGATGGATTCATCATTTTCACATCTGGGAAGGATCTGAGTACTTTCACACTTGGAAGATGTAAGAAGGACACAGCGTATGATTGAAGGTCGTTCCACTGGGTGGCGCTGTGCTGTTTTTAATGAGTTGAGGATGGAGTCTCCTGCAGATATCCACCATCCACACAAACAAACGTCTGATGATGATGGCCTCACAGCACACGGAGGTGGATTTCTAATCTACAGAAAAACAATCAGGACCCACTGTTTGACAGAAATAACATTTCCACTCAGCAGCACTGAATCACTTGAAGACTAGACTGAAGGCTTCAGAAATGATATTGCCTATAATTAAAAAATTAATTATAGAGTTTTCAGACGTAACCCTTTAAAAAGAAATAATTAAAAAAAAACACTCTTAAATGATTTTGTGCCATGTTGTTCAGATTTGAAGCATTTTGAACACATATGTGTTTATAATGTGCCTGGAGAATTAGAAAAATGTGGAGAAAACAAATTGAAAAAGTGACCGTGGCAATAAATAAATAAAACAAGTAAAATAAATAAATTATAGTTAATCAAAGTAAATAAAATCCCTTATTGCCCTTTACACCATGCTATACTGTACTATACTGTTTTACACTGTACTGTTTTATACTATACTGTTTTATACTGTACTATACTATACTGTAATATACTATATTATACTATATTATACTATACTGTTTTATACTGTACTGTTTTATACTATACTGTTTTACACTGTGCTATACTATACTGTATTATACTCTACTGTATTATACTATTCTGTTTTATACCAAACTAAACTGTACTGTAATATACTATATTATACTATATTATACTATATTATACTATACTGTATTATACTATACTGTATTATACTAAACTAAACAGTACTGTAATATACTATATTATACTATATTATACTATACTGTATTATACTATTCTGTTTTATACTAAACTAAACTGTACTGTAATATACTATATTATACTATACTGTTTTATACTGTACTATACTATACTGTATTATACTATACTGTATTATACTGTATTATACTATACTATATTATACTATACTGTTTTATAC
>VRLP01006041.1:0-31599 GCA_009660295.1 Lophius piscatorius | reverse complement strand
TTTCGATCTTGCCCTTTACTCTTCAGCTTCCTCTGCGACGGTACTCAGTTGGAAGAGTGGGTGTCCACTTATCTGAAGGCCAGTGGTTCAAACCCTGACCACTACGGTCCACATGTCAAAATGTCCTTGAGAAAGATACTGAAGGCCAAGTTGCTCCCAATGACTGTTCCATTGGTGCGTGAATGATGACATAAATGGTTACTGATCCTAATGATGCATGTGGTGCCTTGCATGGCAGCCTCTATCATCACTGTATGAATGTTTGTGTGAACGGGTGAATGCTAACTCGAGTTGTAAAAGCACTTTGAGTGGTCAAGCAGACCAGAAAACGGTATATATGTACACTCCATTAGATTTGTAACACCAACCAACCATGTCCTCGCTCACCTCATCCAAAAACCTCCTATTCAGTCCTCCCCTTTTTCTCCTGCCTGGCAGCTCCATCTCACTTTAACAAACAAGAAGGGGCTCAGAGCCGATCATTGATGCAGTCCCACCACCCCTTTAAATCCATTTGTGACTCCTACTGCAAACCTAACTCCTCTTTAACTCCTGTTTGAAGTTCACACAGCAGCCTTCCTCCCTCTGCCTCTGTCATTTGATCCCATACTCTGCCTTTGCCCTTTCCCTCTTTTGCACTACCAGAGTCATCCTACATAGAACATTCTATGTCGTCTGGCTACGTTCTCCCCTGTCACCACTGTGCAGTCTTCAATCTCCTTCAGGTTGGATCTTCTGCCTAGGATGTAGTTCACCTGTGTGCTACCTCTACTCCTCTATGTCTTCTTGAAATAAATGTTCACCACAGCCATTTTCAACCGTTTCACAAAATATATCACAATCTGTCCTTCCACGTTCCTGTCCTAAACACAATACATGCCCATCAACTCCTCATCTCCTTTGTACCCTTCACGAACATGCCCATAAAGTCTGCTCCAGCCACTACTCTCTCACCAATATGAATGCTCTCCTTCACTTCATCCAACTCACTCCAGATATTATCTTTCTCTTCTCGCAACCAACCTTTTGGGGCATAAGCACTGGCAGCGTTCATAACCACACCTCCAATTTCTATCTTCATACTCACACACACATCTTTATACTCACACTCTGACGCTCACTTCACCTCCAGAACATTATTCAAATACTATTTCAGAATCACCCTTACCCCATTTCTCCTCCCATCCACACCATGATATGACAGTTTGTGTCTTCCTTCAATGCTTCTAGCCTTACTACCTTTCCACCTTGTCTCTTGAACACACAGTATATCCATCTTCCTTCCCGCCAACATATCAGCTATCTATCTACCTTTACCTGTCGTTACTAGTTCCTACTCTCACCCCCACACTCCTGTCTTTCCTCATCTCTCTTGGTCTCCTGCCAGGTCTCCCCCTCTCAATCTTCTTTTTATTCGACAAATAGTAACATATTTTCGGGCGACACCCTGCTGATGAACAATACCAGTCTCTTTCTTTTGGCTGTTCCCTTTCGGGGTTTGCAACAGCGGATCATCCGTTTCCAATCATGGTTACTGCTGGCACTCTGTTGGCTAAGAGTACCAGTGACAGTTTTGGTTAACCCGAGTCCCAACAGATCCGGTTTAGAATAAAAAAAAATTATAATAATACATTTAATTTATAACGCACTTTGGATTTGGATCAAATCTCAAAGTGCTAAAAGAGAAATAGAAATCAGTTTTGTATTCCACATATTGATTTGGCATAGATTTAACGCCGGATGCTCTTCCTAAAACAACCTTGCCCGTTTATCCTGGCTTGGGACTTGCACTAGGAGTACAATGGTTTGTGACACCTTTGTGATTTTCTAGGGTGCCAGAGTCATAGTTTGTC
This sequence comes from Lophius piscatorius, assembly GCA_009660295.1. Taxonomy (NCBI): domain Eukaryota; kingdom Metazoa; phylum Chordata; class Actinopteri; order Lophiiformes; family Lophiidae; genus Lophius; species Lophius piscatorius. The sequence goes on along the minus strand of VRLP01006041.1, from coordinate 29,746 downwards.
AAAAATTTGACAAAGACAAAAATAATTTACTTTTAAAGATCCTTTTACTGAATCTTTAAAAGAAAAAATTCTGGACAATAAAGGTATCTATTCCAGTCTTATCTGCCATTTTCCTCTCAAGTTTTGGTTTCTGATAGGAGTGCTTACTGACTCCTCTTAATCTTGCCGAGGATCTTAAGTGGACGCTTCCAGTCGTTTGTTCTATAATTAACTTCAGGGCTTTTAATCTTCCAGATTAAAAACAGCAGCCTGATCAAAGTGTCCCTCGGTCTTTAGGGACAAGTGTCAATGTGACCGCAGGTCAGTGTCTGCGGCGTGCTTAGTGGAAGCTCTGATTGAGAAAGAGTGATGATAACAGGACTTTGAAGTGTAAAATTTTGTTGGAAATACTTCTGTTGGTCAAGATGCCAGTGATTGTTGCCTCAAACTCTTCTGTAGCAGGGAAATGAAATTGTTTTAGTGCTCTTATTTTTGAGAATTTGTTGCTGATGGAGAGGTTTAATAATAAGAAAAAAGCCAGGCAGGTTAAAAATGCAAAAAAAGGTGAAAGCAGGTGCTCTAATCAAACGTAATTTAATGACCAATTGTATTTATTTGGGGAGAAGCAGACAAACACAATCAAGACCAAACCTTGCCCATATATTCATAATCAACTGCATTTCCAAATTGTAAATCAAATCAACTTAATTTTTATTGGAATGTTCCAATTCTCAAGAAACGGTATCCCTGGCTACTTTCCAAAAGGAGGAGGTCAGGACCATATTCTTTATTCTGCCCTGCAACTGTGGCGATAAACTTCCTTTAGCCTCAAGTAGATCACTTGTCAAGGTGGGTGACCTGCTGCCTTGACCGGTTGGGTTGAGAGAGGAGGAGAGATTGGGATTGAGGACACATCCAACCATGTCCACACTTTTACCAAACTACAACACTAATGTCTACAGTCCCCAAAATTAGAATGGGAGCCAGAACCATCAATTATCAGGCTCCTCTTCTGTGGAATCTTCTTCTCTGAGACCCATTATTTTTTATTCACTATTACCACTGAATATGTAGATTGGCGACTGGCGACCACTTTGATTGAATCTTGTAAAAAATTATAAGGTGGTCCGAACATGATGCAATCAAGTTCATCTTGCATGCTTGAAATATTTAATTTAAAAAAATATATGGTACATTCAATTAAAATCGGAAAGCCAGAAGATTTACTTTACTTAGTGCATCGGAATCAAAAGTCACGAACCTACCATTATTTTTATTGTTCTTCTCTCAGCCTCTGGAAAGTTGCCCTGCATGAATTTGGGCTAAGAATTCCTAATTTGCACGGAGATGAAAATGTTTTCTTAAACTTACACTCTGAAATTTGTTTTCCGAAGTTTACATTCTCACATTCTCATTCTCAGGTTCAAAAAACGTTGTCATAGGAACGAAAAGACAAACTGCAACAAAAGTGTATAGTTTTATTTGAAAACTGTTATGGTGCTAACAGTCTACATCGACAGCTGTGTGTCATACTGGGAAATAAACCATGCAACTGATTTATCCATCCTGACTTCTGAGCTCTGACACTCCACAATGAAGCCTGAGTTAAATGCAGCTCAGGCTCCTGATGATTGTTGGCCGTTGGTTTGCTTTTCTAACTTAAAATCCGACCACTGATGGGATATTATTTACCGTCATACACCCTTGAAATAATAGTTGCAGATCAAATAGTTTGTGTTGCAAAGGCTGTTTCAGTCTCCAACCTTGTAAATGTTGCATGCTCCCCTCCGCCGCTGCCTAGGAAACGTCTCTCTCCTCATGTAAAATCCTGCTGTTCTTTATTCTTTGGGCTTTTTCCCCCTGCTTCCATCCTTCAGGCTCTTCGACTTTGAAGTAGTTTCTCCGCTGTGTGAAATTTGAGATTAAAGTCCATCTGTTCATGCCCCCCCCCTGTTTCCATCAATACATACAGATATAAATAAAACAAAAACAAACAAAAAGTAGTTACTCTTTCTAATGGGTCGACCATGACACCGATGGACAGTGATATACCGGAACGAGACAGAATCAATGGATCGATCACACCTGACAGACCAGACTATTGCAAACCAGGACTTTCTCATTGTATTTTATGTATTCATCAGTGAAGAGAAAAGGCCGTTGAGGTCAAAATCGTTTATCTCTTCAGGGTCCATAAAAGTGCAAATGGACTAGCGTCACAATCAAATTTCCTTGGAAACAGCAACATGTTATATTTCCCCTATAATCCAAGCGTGAGGCAGAGGCATCTCCGCCGGTCAGCTTGCTTAACGCGTTCAGATGATATCCTGTCCCAGCGCTACTGTATTGTTTGTTTTTCATTCCAGCAGCAGCAGCCGGAGCGAGTCCTCCACGAAAACATTCTCTGTACACCATCAGTGCCAGCAGGGGCGGGAGATTAAAACCATTGTTTATGGTCTGAGTGCACACGAGGAGATATGCACAATGCAAACAAAGTTCTTAGAGCGAAATAACACAGAAATGATGCAATGACATTGCTAACCCAATAGGAATAGTGAGAGGATATTGAGGAGATAGCATCTCGAGGAAAGTTAAAATTACCTTAACACTCGTGGAACATTGACCTTCTAAATGACATTTGCCTTGTGTGAAGCCGAGCGTGTTTGGCATTTAGAATGTACTTATTCAGCCACTACACCTTAACTCTGCCCAGGAACAGGATAAACAATGGAGGGAGGAATCAATTGGCTGCCCTGTTATTCCAGAGGAGAAGTAATTACCCTTCACAATGCTTTAATTGTAGTGCTAGCTCCTACTTTATACTGGCCTCTGTGAAATTGTATTTAGGAGATTATTGACTGTGTATTCCACCTTATGCACATAGATGCTCCTCCATCAGCGGTAAATTCATGCTCTGAAAGGCTACTTAAAGTAAAACTCTCTGTAACTGTCAGTCCTACTAGATGGGTTCTGCTCATTCTCCCTGAAATCATTCCAACCTCTGGCCTATTTAAATGAGGACATTTTGCTGCGACTAGGATAGCAGCCGATCTTCCTGGGGTCCAAATATGACACAACACAAAAAGGGACATCAAAGAAGAAGAAAACAAATGTTGCAAGTTCAAATCCATTCGGGGGCCTTTCTATGTGGAGTGCTGCTGCTTCCTCCCTAAGTCCAGAAACATGTGACCCAGGTGAACTAACGACTCTAAACTCCACATAGGTGTAGATGTGAGCCTGAATGGTCTGTTGACCCACTGATGTAGCAGATGCTTGTCCAGGGTTTACCCCTACTCTCGCTCAAAGTCAGCTGGGATAGGCGCCAGTGTTTTCCACTAACACGACCAAGATAAGTGGTCACAGAAAAAATATCTAAAAACATAAATATCTCAAATGTTTGGTGACTTCTTCCACATGTTGGATCTTCATACTGCATTTACGACTCCTACCATCAGTTGCTTCACAGGGGCTTCTCCTCTGGGATGGGTACAACGCAGAGACCTGATTTCGAAATCTTTTACTGTGTATGACTCTATGTGAAAATGTAAACATTATTATTACTATATACTGTATGTATGCATGTATTTGTACACCAATCAGCCCTAACAACAAAACCACATGCCTAACGTTGTGTAGGTGCCCCTTTTTCTAAAAAAAAACAGCTCTGAACATTCCATCAGAATTAACATTTCATTTTTAAGGAAACCATTCTACAGTAGCTCAGCTGGGGTACTGGACTACACCAGCCAGCCCTCGCTCCCCATGCTTACTGGTGATTCACCAATTTTTCTTCCTTAGACCAGTTTGGTAGTTACTACTAACCACTCCAGAAATACCCAACAAGCCAATTGTTTGAGATGCTATGACCCCGCCATCTAGTCCTCGCAATAACACCCTTGTCAGAGTCCCTCACATCCTAATGCCTACACATTTTCTTGCTTCAAACACAGAGTTGCTGCCTAATATATCCCAAACACTGACAGGTGTCGCTGTAACGAGATAATCAATGTTATTCTTTGCCCTGGTCATTCGGGTTAAATCAACAGTAAGGGCTACAACACTTCAAGAAATTGTACCAGTGGTTCTCCCTAAATACTTGTAGAATATGTAGGAGCAATTTAAGTAATGAGAACGGTAGCAGGAAGGTGAAGATGTGAACAAGGGGTTGGTGGCTAACATGACATAGCGTCTATATGGCCATTGAATAAGCTTGTAAACTGCGGCACATCCAGAGTGCAGCACAGAGAACTGATCCGTATGATTCATTATTGGTTTATCTAGATGTCCGGGGACAGATCATCTTCCAGAGTCTAGGAAAGACTCAATCCTGTTATATAGAATTTATATATGCAGACATTGGGATTTAAGTAAAATATGATTTCTATATTCACTATTATTTCTACGGACGACTTACAGATGAATATGAAACTGAAGGTTTTCTGTTATTTATCATCAAACTGTTATTTGTTAGAGAGTCCTTGTGAAGGCTGCGTGAGAAGAAAGTGGTTATAGTCAGTTTGTGCCCAGTCACTTCTCATCAGCCCGTAATCCTATGGGCAGTCAGGTGGATATGATCCAGCTTCAGTGTTACATCTCTGCTGGAGATGATGAAACTGTCAGCCCTCCTATTTCTCCCAGAATAAAGGAACCGAGATGGACCTTTGACCATCTGTGTGCCAGGTATTTGTCACAAAGCCGTTGATGATTCGATGCACTTTCATCCTTTGTTTCTCCTTTCCAGTTTTTTTTCTCTCTCTTTTCTTATTTTTCAGATAGTCTGGTTATGTTGATAAGAAGGTCTCAAAGCCATGGTATTACAGCCCCCTGACAGTTGACCCCTTTCAGTCTGAACCCGCACTCTGTTTTTACAGCTTTAAATGACATATTGAAAACTCTCCTTCAGACCTTATTGTTCTGTGATCTAACTTTCATGTCCTTGTCCTCAGCCCTGGATTTAAAATCTCATCACTGGCTTTGATTGCTTTACCATCAGTCCTGAATTTAAAGTCTCATCACTGGCTTTCATGTCTTTGTCATCAGCCCTGGCTTTAAGGTCTCATCACTGGCTTTAATGTCTTTTTCAGACAGAGCTGTCTGTCATCAGCTCTGTCTTTAAAGTCCCATCACTGGTTTTGATGTCTTGGTTCTCAGTGGTTTCTCGGCTAGATGGAGAAACTGAATGCATGAAGTGATAGGTCAGCAGTTATTACCCAAGTACTCTTCCAATGGTTTGTTGATGAGCAAACAACCACGCTTCGGTTTCTTGGTTGCCACAAATAGAAAGAAGGTTATATCGCTGCACACAGGAGGTCCAGCTAGAGGCACAAACTTAACTGCTGCGATGGGGGCAGTCCGGTTAGGCGTCCGGTAAGCAGGTGGGATGGCCAAGATTTCCTCCATTCTACTTTTTTTAGCTCATGTGCTAAAAACAACCAGATGAGCTGTTAGCTAGAGGCTAATGAAAGTAAAATCAGTCCGTGCATCAAAACAGTTTATGTCAAAATGTGTGAATAAAACTCACAACAATGTGTGGCTTACAGGTTTGAACCGCCGCATTAAAACACCAGGGTTGATATAATATATATATATATAGCAGAGTAGAATCTTTGGAGCAGATAAGTGTCCTGTACCTACCCCTGTATATATGCACAGATTATACAGTCAAGTCTTCCATATTTCTGCATCTCAGCTGACATTGACACATTTGAAAAAAATCCCGTGGACATTTCAACAAAAACATTAAGCTGCTTTGTCTCATTTTGTGGAAGACGTTATATTTGCTACAGCTTTTAATTAAATGTGAACCCTGCAGACTGATGTCTTTATTATGTGTCCATTAAAAGAAGTAATGGGTGTGTGGATAAAAAAAAAAAAATCATCACAAAGGAGATGCTTTATGTTTCCTTTAGATCCTCAGTCATAAAATCCCTGCAGCCGGGGAAGCTCTCGTTTGGCTGCTCATCCTTACAGATCATTGCATGTTATATAGGGTCATATGTGGGGCGAATACAATGAAGGTAATTTGGTTTGAGATTTAATGAAATGGCTCTGTTTAATGTGGGAGCTGTGTGAACTATCTGCGGAAGGGATGAAATGACATAAATCAGATAAACACAAGTTTGCCTCCGTGCTTCCAGAAACATGAGGCACTTTTTGATGTTAATTTGTCACATAGTTGTGCGCACATACATCCTCGGGGAAGATGATAGTGGGCCTCCCCCCTAATCACAGCTCTCTGCTGCTCTACAGCCAGCCCCATTTGATAAATCACTTGGGGAAAAATATCACATCTCTGGGGAACCTTTAGACGAGAAATCCTCCCCTGGACTTCCAGCAGGGTCACGTTCCTTCAAGAGCTGGTAGAATTAACATTTTTTTGTCTTTATCCAAGCACTTTTTCTTCACGGGGAACCGAACGGGGCTCCTTCAAATGGCTTCACCTAATGATACTCCAGGGCACACTCTGCCTTGACGGTCTTAGTTAAGGGACATCTCTGTCCTGATTCCAGCTCCTGGTGTTTCCACTCAGCCATTCCTTGGACGAAGAGACGGCCTTTAGCAGATCCAGCATAAATACACATTTAGTATTTCAGTCAGGTCATATTTCAGGATGAAGAGCCGCATTTTGAAAACGGGCATCACAACTTGAGGTTCTACGGTTTCAGTTTAAAAGAAGCTTATGTGTTGATTCAGGAACGCCAAAGGGGTCGAGGCGGATCATCTTTCTCCTCCTGCCTGCTTCTCTCATTTCTGTTTTTTTGTTTTGTTTCTCAAAACAACCCTTTCATGCGATACCTAAAAAGATCTGATTATTTAGTTCACTTCTTCAGCCAGCCAGTATGACAACAGACAAAAATTTATTTTCAGGTACTGTATGTTGGGAATAAGTCTCAACATTGACACAGGTCATGAATTAAAGGCAGTGAGACGAAGTTGAGAAACACACTTAAAAAACCTTTCAAATTCTACACTTATATACATACATAGACCTTGGAGCGAGGAAGGAAACTAAAAGAACTGGATTGATTTTGGAAAGGTCGGTTGTATAATTCGGACACTAGGGTGGAGCTTTATCTCCAAAAGTTTTTCTGGTATATATCATATATTACCCTGATAGTTCATATTTTACGCACTAAGGGGAGCTTTCTCACGAAAACACTGTTTTCGGAAATAAGGTTCTAAACATTTGTCCGAATTAGCTCAAATTTGGTGCAAATGAATTATTGCAAAAAAAAAAAATTACATTTATGAATTATATGCAAATGAGAAGAAGAAAAAGCTGTGAAAAGTTTGACATAACTACAAACACATTAACACCACTGTTTTCCTGTTAAACTGGATGACAACACTCTGTCGTTGGAAAGGCCGTTCAGAACGGTGATCCTTCCTCGTTTTCCCGACAAAAATACCGCTGATGAGTGTGAAGTGGAACCGTTTGGAAGACAGAGGTCCCATAACGCTTGATGTAAACCAAACACGGCATTCTACAAAAAGCACATACTACCTATGGTCAGACATAGAGGTAGCAGCGTCATGTTGGGAGGATGCTGTGGTGCTTGACAGCCAGGATGTGAGAAACATAAACTCTGCTCTCTAACATAAGAAGCTGAGGGAGATTGTCAGCTCACCAGTCTGAGAGTTGAAGCTCAGCCTCTGGAGGGGACTAGTCAAACTCTGGACCTGAACCCCATTCAGATGCTGTGGGGGGACCTGAAAATATCAATTTGTGTTTGGAAACCCTCCGATGTGGCTGCTATAGCAATTCTGCAAAGAAAAATGGCCCAAAGAGAAAATGATCTCTGCTAACGGTGGGGCGACCAGCTATAATGTTTGGGAGAGAGGGGGCGGCCTGGACCCACTACTGATTGAGGCAACGGATAAACGTTTAGCTGTTTTAACAAAATTATGATAGAAAACTTGTGTTTTGTGTACGAGCTGGTTCAATTAATCTTTAACATGAGACATGGTTTCATGTTACATTTGTTTTGAAGAGCCAACACAGTTTAATGAAATAATGGAAGAAACAAAAGAAAAGGAGAAATCAGGAGGGGATATATTACATATATAAATGTATTATATAGAATACATTTTTACACTTTCACTGTCAGTAGATTTAAAAAATTAAAACAGCATATTAATTCCTATTTGATATTTCGACTGATAGTTTTTAAATAAAAACACAAAGGAGGGCGAAAATATCTCAGAAAATGATGGAACCCAGAAAATCTATGTTTTGTTTTGCGGCCCTTCATCTAATGATGTCTATGAAATCAGACACCTATTGTCTCCATCTTTAATCGGTGAGAAAATGTGAAAGCTTGACCTTCACCGTACAAAACACCGATCTAGTGCAGCTTCCTCTCAACATTCCTTCCTTCCATGTCCCTCCAAGTTGATGAGAAACTAGGGTGCCTTTTTCCTCTAAAAAACGCAATTATGTCAATGCCACGACTCACAATGAGAAACAATCGTCGTCTCTCAAATGTAATTTAATATGACAAAAAGAGCGGAATTACAAATGAACAAAGCTCTGGATTGATTGGCAAGAGATGAACCCGCAGAGAGCCCGCCCCTCCAGAGAGGTCTGCTTCAGCTGCTCTGCTGGAATTTGATAGGGCTGCCATGACCGTACTCTCAATCCTTAATGAAAGCTTTGTCTCTCTCACGTGCACATGTATGCAAAAAGAAGCTCTAGAAGAGATCACATTAAATCCTCCCTTCTGTCAAACCATGGAAATAAAGCAGGACGATGGTGAATGTCTAAAAATGTAAATTCAAAGGAAGCAGAGCAGGGAAATATTCCTACAACATCACCAGGTGTCAGGCACAGCCCCCCTTTACAAGCCCTGTTCTTTACATTGCGGAGCGTGGAGCTGGTTAATTAGAGAAGGACTCAGACAGAAGAAGAATACATGTAGTTACGGAGGACAATGCAGCTCCGCTGGTGTGTCAACTTTTCTTTCTAGCCATAGGAGCTCCTGTGATGGCGTTTGGCTGCTTTTAGCGAACATGGCCTTAGGTGGGAGCGTGTCATGTGTTTGTGTGCGAGCAGTAGGGGGTCTGGTGTTAGGAAGGAATTCACAAACCTTAGCTGCGAGCAAAACATTCACAGAGTGGTTTTCAATTGATCAAAAACCTCTCGTAGACACATTAGGAGCATTTTCTTATGTCTGCCTTTTTTAATTTTTCTTTGAGAAACAAATCATTTCTCATAGAGTTCAGATCAGGCTGAGGAGAGTTTGCAAGAGGGAGACTAAATTTGGTCAACGAGCAGCGAAGCACCAAGCTTTCCCTACCAGGCGACTTTTTCGTTTCAATAATTGACAGCACTGATTCTCACACCCTCACACTGCCAGGCTGCTGGCCACAACTCAACATAGGAGAAGCTCGTTAACATCAGCTGGGAAGGTGCTGTCAGCTGGCCGAGTGTGAACATCTCAACCTACATTCACTCTCAGATAGACAGACGGGGTCCCCGACGACATGACGAAAGCTGGGCTTCATCTGCCGATAAGATTTCCACTGAGCTACTAGCACCCCCTGTCAGGGAAACGAACACACGCCGCCGCAGTGAAAGAGCCAAATCCTAACGACTAGACCACCAGCAGCTCGAGTAGATCCCAAGGCGTTTCCAGGTTAGATTAAATGTGTAATCCCTCCAGTGATCATGGGTCCACCCTGGTGTCTCCTCAGGATGGACAGGTGTGGAAAATCTCCGAAGGGAAGTGCCCTGGAGAACCCTAATGAGACGCTGGACCACCTCAACTGGCTCTTCCTGGAGGGGCTGTAACTCAGAAGGTAGAGTGGTCGCTAATCACTCGGAAGGTTCAATCCTCAGATTGCCCCAGCAGTCCACATGCCGTGAGCTCTTTGGAAAAGATCCCGTAATCCAACGTGATCCCCAGGCACCTAACAGGAGCTGCAGAAATGAAAATTGTGACACAATGAAAGAAAAAACAATTGAACAAAACAAAAATCCAATAAATGGATGATGTTTCTGCAATCTGTTAAAGACATAAGAAATATTTCTCTTTTTTAAAAACTCCTCTACCAAAATAGTCCTGGTTGACTATTTGCATTGGAGAAAAATGAAAATACCAATTGGCATCACTCGTATATGTGATGTTTTGTGTTCTTTTTGCAAAATGGCACTGCTACTTCGTAAATATGCATGAATATGTGCATGTATGTAGGTTTACACATGTGTATTAGTACATATGTACATCATAAACGACCATGTCGCAAATCCTCCTCTCATCCATTTTTTTTTTTGTAAACTGCATATTTTGCACCGAGATACAAGTTCAAAGACTGAATTACTTCGGATAGAAACCAGATACTGATTCTAATGTCAACAATGTAACACGAAAAAAAGGATGTTTTTATTATTATTATTATTATATTGTTATTTTATTTCCTGTAAGGAACAAGATGTTTTCACAAGACCTATGCTGTCATCCCTGACAGCCAAAGAATATCCCCGAAATGTCCCCAATCCCAGGCGTTGTACAAGCAATGCCCCTGATTGAACTTCTCAAATTAAATGTGAGGTTATGTCAGTAAAACTGTGTTTTTCGTAAAAATGCCCCCTAGTGAGTAAGAAATGATATGCAAGATGGATCTCCTTGAGTCGATGCATAGGCACCACATTTGGACTAAATCGGCCAAATCAATCAATCAATCAATCAATCTTTATTTATACAGCGTCAATTCACAACAACAGTTGTCTCAAGGTGCTTTCCAGAAAGAGCAGGTCTAGACCAAACTCTTTATATAATTATCTACAGGACCCAACAAATTCCTCCTTGAGCAAGCACTTGGCGACAATGGCGAGAAAAAACTGCCCTTTAATGGGCAGAAACCTTGAGCAGATCCAAGACTCAGGGTGGACGGCTTACTGCCATGACCGGTCGGGTTTGAAAAAACCCGACCGCCCCCTATTGAGTAGAATGTGAACTATGAAAGTAAAACATGACATATAAAAGATAGATCACCTTAAGTGGACTCATAAGCAACAGCTTTGGACTACATCGGACCAACGGTTAAGTAATTATGAGCCGTAGAGTTTTGAAGCTATTTCCCAAAATCAATGCTGTTCTTCCTCCCACTAAGGTCGATGTGTCTATCAAATCAGAAAATGAACCATGACATTATTTTTGAGTTATATAGACGATATAGACAAGGTACATCTCCTTGAATCGGTTCATTCGCACTAAATTTGGACTAAATCAAACCAGGGATTAGGAAGCTATATCCGAAGAACTGGATTTTTCATGAAAAAAATAAAAGTGTCCCCTAGTGGGTAAAAAATGAACTATTATTATAAAAAAAGATAGATCACAAGTGGATTTAATAGTTCATGTTTTACTCACTAGGGGTAAAACATGACTGAATGTAAATTCAGTCTGTAACAGAATTGCTAAAACTATTAATACATGTACGAGAATATTAATACAATTCTTTGCAGATATTCTTATTAAAAACACTGTTTTTCCTGGACAGAACTCAAAAAATATTTCATGGATTATTTTCAAGCATTACACCTCATGGATATTGTTCTTCGTCTTGAGTGCGAGGAACAACTGGATCGATTTTAGGAAATGTGGGTTGTATATTTCTGATACTAGGCGGAGCTTTACCTTAAAAGGTTTTCACACCATAGTTTTTTAAAGGTTGATCCGATTTGGTCCGAATGTGGTGCGTCTGAATTGACTCTGGTTGATCTGTCTTGTGTCACACTTTTATAGTTTTTTGTCCTGAGTTATGGGATGTTTTTTTAATGAAAAAATGTTGTGGACACAAAGTCACATTTGATTTAGTTCAATCAGGGGATAGATTCTACAATGCAGGGGATTGGGGACTATTCAAGGATATACCGTTGCTGTCAGGGACGACAGTGTAGGTCTAGTTGGGTTTAGTAAAGTCAATATAAAAAAAATAAAAAAAACAGCTAAAAAGCAAATTCTGTAATGTCCTGTCATGTATAAAAAGCATCCTATTACAAACTTTATTTGGGGCAAGGCTTGGACCCAGGTGCGATCCAGACGCGAGACAGCACAGGTGCAGTAAAATATTTGGTAGCTCAAAAAATAGGCACGAGGAAAAACATGGGAGCAAACAGAAATAATGAAAACACTAGGAAATAAATTAAGTCGAAAAAACACTGGGAAAAGGCTGGAACGAATGACGACATAGGGGAACATCGAACAACAAACTGGCAATGAAGGAACGGTGAGGACAGACTATATACACTGATTTAACGAGACAACGAGACACAGCTGGAGGGGAAACACAGGTGAACATAAGAACCAATCACACAAGAGGAGAACAGAATCACAGGACAGACACAGAGAGGGAAAAGGAAGTGAAACACACAAAGACTACTCTAGGTAGGACTAAGGACATGAAGAACAATACACAGATAAACACACTAAAAAGTCAACACAAAGGAAGCATGACTGGAAATGTAAACTAACTAAACAACATACATAACACTTTCAAAATAAAACAGGAACACAGACTAAAATGACTGAACTTCACAATAAAATAATACTACATAAACACAAAGTCATGACACATCCTGGCTGTAGGTGCATCATCACTGGAGCGATTCAACAAAGAATCTAAAAACAATATTCGCTTTTATATGAACACCGGCATAGAAAGAAGCCAAATATTATATGGACAGTTATGTTAACAAAATGTTAAATTATACTTGACCACAAAACAACTCTTTAATTTGTGTTGGGAATGACACTTCTTTTGAATAATCACAAATTTAGTTGTACATAATTGTTCATTTCACGTGAAATTCCATAGACTCTACTACGCTTTCAGTTGGAGGACCAATTTCATTTTGTTTAATGAAAGCTTCAAATATACACGATAAAACATGAAAAAGATATATTCAAGAATCTCTCGCTCACAGTTAAGAACTGATCATCAAAATATATGGAAATTAATCATAGTGTCTCCGATGAAATTTATTTTACTACGTATTGATACACAGACTATTATGAACTTAGTTGTCAACGAGTTCAATAGTAGATGCTTTGGTGACGCTTTTGACAATTCATAATAAGAAGGAAGTAGACCGTTTATTTTAGATTCTGAACAAACCAACGCAATACAAAATGCTCAAATGAAAAATTATATTCAAAATGGATCACCATAACTAATGTTTATGTTTCTCTCTCTACCAGCATAGTTCCACAGAGTAATATCCAATGGAAAGTTTTTATTCACAGGCATCATTAAGAGCCAGAAAACTACATTTTTTCTAAAATGAAATGTTTTTTAATTAACGATATGAACAAAAAAAACTTCAAATGACCCGACCCATTTCTTCTTTTATCTGCTCCTGCACTCTGGAGCAGCAGCACTTCAGAAACCAGTAAGTGCATGAATAGCCTCCAGGTGCATTTCACAGTATATGTAAGCAACTTCATGTTTTTCTTGTTTTTAACGCAGCAGCACTGACACGTGTTGAGGGGCTGGAGGATGTGAAGGCAGTTCACCAGTTAATTAAGACGTGTGTGTGTGCACAGTTAATTAAGACGTGTGTGTGTGCACAGTTAATTAAAACGTGTGTGTGTGCACAGTTAATTAAAACGTGTGTATGCGACTTACTAATACGTTTATTTTTTATTGTTTTAATTTTCTTTCTCTTCATCTTTATGCCCTCCTGGGCTCCGTAGCATCTCCTCTAAGGATTGGTCTAAGGTTTATCAGAGTGACTGGACAAACCCTGATATCAAACGAGAGAGAAGCGCTGGCACCGACTATCACTGTGCATCCTTGGATTTTTGGTATCTGTGCTGTTTGTGCTGTATACCAGCAGGCCGGTTATTATAAAAATCAGATACTGTCTCGTGGGCCGGATGTAATTTTTGTGTGGGCCAGATTCGGACTCATCTCACTAAACTAGTTAGTTTGCTAGCTAGCTCAATGTTAATAGGGATATACTTATATATTACCCTTTTCTGGTTTAATGTTGGTATTTTGAAATGTATTGAATTGTTAATGAAGATCGAGATTACCAAATAACTATTTTTTTTTATACTTTTTAAATGAATAAATAAATAAATACATTTTATTTATCTTTTGTATCAGCAGTTATATTGTCATATAAATGCAACATGAGACAATTCAATTCCAGTTCAACAAATATACTGTTGGCATAGTAACCCGTTTGGTTTTACAGTCTGTTATAAGACAGTAAATTTGATTAAAAGATGTTTTTGGGAAAAAAGTATTCATCTTTATTGTTTTTACTGCAGGTTGGTATATACCTAAAATAACCTGAACCTTAATTGAAAAGCTGATAGCTTAAAAAGAGCCATTTAGTAATTGTTTGATTTTGTTTATATATTTTATTGTTATTTAATCTTTCTATAACCAGGAGAAAAAATTCATTAATCCCAATAGCTGATTAATGGGTTCAATGATCAATAGATATTAAATAGTGGTTTGTTGCAGCCCTAGTTCTCCGTCACTACTTTGTCCTCCTGTGAGAAGAAATGCCTTTCAGGAATGTCATTCTATCTTGGGCCACATTCCAAATCTGGTCCCACTTCGTAAATCACTTGGGTCCCATGCAGTGATTAACCTGCACACCTAGTGAACGTCACGTTATTTTGGTTCAATAGCAGCCATCTCTGCAGCATCCATCTCTCAAGGCGGTCAGAGCAGCTAAAGTCCCTTTGAAGGAGCCTGCAATCAGTGTGTGGGCTGGTTGATTCTGTTTACACATGGAACTCCACTTGTTCCTACGAAGGAGGAAAGAGGCAAGAGAGAGCTGTGAGGGACGGTCAACTGATTGGTGCTGGATTTTAGGGCCTATGGTACCAAGTTAGTCAGGTTGGTCATGCTTCTTCATCACTGCTTGTGCAATTCCTGTATCTGCAGTCTGTCATTCTGAGGATAGTGTGAAAGTGGGTCAGGCTCCCCTATTTCACAGACCGTATGTAAAACAGTTGGAGATGTGGATCCTCCTTCAGATCCGAGTCCTTTATGCTGGAGGGAGTGTAAGGAGGAGCTGGAGCTGTGGCGGCTGGTTGTGGCTGTGGTAGAGGCATAGTCCTGGCGAAGAATCTCCTTCTGAAGTCATGCCATTATCACCACATCAGGCATGTCCTGAAGTTTGTAGCTCGTCGAGATGGATGGGTGGGAGGGAGGGTAATCTGTGATCTGGGTTAGTACAGGCAGGTTTGGTGAAAGGCAGGATGGTGGCAGTTGATGGTGGAGAGCCCCTCTTTGCAGCTGTATGGGCCGGGGGAGGAAATGTGTCAAAATCTGCATAGCTTGGTCCAGTCTGAGACAGAGGTTCATCTTTGCCATCTTGGCCTACAGCTTAGACACGTATGCAGCCAAGGATCGGGCCCCTAATCAGGGAGCATGATGCTAAAGTCCAAAATATCCACCTGATGAATATAAATACTTAATGTGAAAACCTGCATAATCAATATGTGGAGATTATTTGATTTCTTTACTTCATCATCGCAATTGTGTAGTCCTGTCTTTATTAATAATGATGCATTATTAATTTACATTAATAAAATCTTATTTTCTATCTTTTCTTTTGTATAAAATTAGTTTGATTTTTATTTTATTGTTTTTAATAAAAAAAACCTGGTTGTTGATTCCAAAAAAGGAAAACTAGCATTGCTAATTTATAACAGTAAACAGTATAGTTTGTTGATTTTTGGCTAAGCAACAAGCCTTAGCAGAGTCGAGTTCCTCTCCTATTCTATTGTTTCAGTCGTGTTGCATCAGGTCGGCGCAGCACTGTCTCGTCAGTGAAATGTGAACTGTGCACGTCGATGTATGTCAAGAGCAAGACAGCGAGAACAATTGTGACCCTCCTTTTTTCTAACTGCCAGCCATGCCACGAGCACAAGTCAGTTGCCATAGCACCATGAAATGAAGAAAGTTTGACAAGGGTAGCATACATTTTTAAACCACTTATTGGCATTGCCTCAAAGGTAGCACCTCGCACTGCCCTCCCCTTCAGCTGCTGTAAAACCACATCAGTGTCAGGAACCAGCTCCCTGGAGGAGTGCTGCCGCTGCGGGCCGGCTGTGACTCGGGAGCCTAATTGGGGCCCGAGGTTGCCTCCCTCTGCCGCTACAGCTGTGCTGCCACGAGCTAACGGTAGGATCAAAACCCTCTGACTTGCCAGGGGTCGGAGGTCACCTGGTGGCTGCTTAGCATGCCGAGGCAGAGAGGGCCTCTGCTGTGATGGCAGGCAGATCAGGCATTGCTTTCCTGCAGTCTGCACAAACTCTGACAGCACCCTTCAGCCGCTCAGTCCGTCCCTGCCTCTGAAGGGAAAACCCAAAGTTGAATGAGGGTGATGCCTGTGTCTCATATACTGAATATGCACAATCAAACCACTTTTGGTACGCCATGTCAGCTTTTTTTATATTGGAGTCAAAATTTTGAAATGTGTTCATCAATGTAAGCGAAGAGAGAGTAGAAAGGCAGAAGAGAAAATCAAATACTTGCCTATCCCAGCCTACAGCGGGGCAGAGAAGTCACCAGTATTTACAGGGCTTACACAAAAACACAAAATAAAAACATTCATGCCTAAGTACAATTCAAAGTAACCAATTCACTTAAATTGCATGTTTTTGAACTGTCGATGGAAACTCGGAGGAAACCCACGCAAACATAGGGAGAACCTGTAAACTCCCCAGAAAATCCCCACAAACCCAGAACCTTCATACTGTGATGTAAGAATGTGCCTCTCCCCTGCCCATTACATGCTAAAATCACAACTTGTGATATAGATTTAACATTTAATTCAAGTCAGTTTCATTTATGTAACACCAAATCACAACTAAAGTTAATATCAAAGCATTATCCCAAAAGGAGCAGGTCTAGACGGTCCTCTTTAATCTACAGAACTAACAACTCCCAATTGAACACGGCGTGATTAGGAAAAAAATGCCTTTCAACAGGCAGAAACATCACGCAGATCCAGAAGAAGTCTTTATTGTCACATTGTTGCAACCCTATTAAATGCCCAGAGAAAAGGGAAGCAACAGTTAAGCAACTAGGCCTACGCTGTTGTCCCCCAACAAAAGTCCCCCGAAATGCCCCCATTCCACTGCATATCACAGGCAATCCTCCTGATAGAATGCCTCAAATTAAATTTAAGGTTATGAGTGAAAAACAGTTTTTTTATTAAAAGAAAACCCCTCTAGTAATATGAACTTCTAGAGTAAAATATGATATATACAAGATAGATCTCCTTGAGTCGATTCATATGCACCGGATTTGGACAAAATCGGACCAACAGTTGAGAAATCATTAAGCTTCCCCTAGTGTCAGAAGTATACAACCAACTTTTTCCAAAATCAGTTTTGTAATGATTAGACGACTATGGCCTTCACTCAACATCCGCATCAAGGGAGCCTTGCATACTCATGACACCATTGTCTGTTCACCAGTTCTCCTTCCTCGGACCACTTCGGTGGTTACCAACATCCACCCAGGCCTGCGGTTCTGGAGATGCTCTGGCCAAGTGATCAAGGCATCGCAATTTGCTAAAGTACCTCTGCCCCTCACAATTGCCGTTTGAAGCTGGTTCCACTGTATCAACTTCAGGACAAAATATTGTGCTGCTGCCTAATTTATTCAACCCACTGACACGTTCCATCGTATCAAGATAATCAATGATGAGTGATCATATTTTTATGACTGAAAGGTGCATACTTACAGCTTTGTTATACTTTTTTGTGCATCTGTCTTCACAGGGGAATAAAACATACCTTATATTATCCTTCAATCTTTTTATGTAGACATTATGGTGTTCGTGGAGTTATATAAGGAGTTATAAACAGTAAAAAATAAAAGTACATGAGAGAGTTGTAGTTCCTCCTCATATTGGTTATTGGGTTTACAGATAATGCTTATCAATATAGACCAGCGATAGCATACATCATAATTGTGTACACCTATCAGAAAGAAAAATCTGTTGTTCTTCCAGCCGATCAAAAAGTTAGTGGCCAACATTTGTCTTTGTAAAAACGTATTGGCCCGCTAAAGCTAACATCGATGAAAAATAAAGCTGATGAAGATGTTTTGAGCCAGACCCAAATTCATTTACTTTCGTGGTTAACAACAATGGGTTTTTCCATGGAGTCAGCTAAGCCTTTCACTTACATTGCATGATTATTGCATTCTCTTCATGCAGAGAGAGAGCTGGGGTGATTTATTTTTGTTTATTCAAATAAAGAGTGTCAAGGCAGTGGTCTATGTGGAACATGCAGTGAATTGCTATTGTGGTAAACAAGTTACTGCTAAGACACTTCTTTTCTTTTTTTTTAAATGTGGCTAGGGAAACAAATATCAAGAGATGCTATGAATTAATTTCCATAGCAAAGGTATGAATGAACTCAGCGTGACCCCATTTACAGCTGCAATCTCAATTCATGCTGTAGAGAACATATCGTCTTAAACAATGAAGTTATCCAACCAGTGGTCTATATTCACATACTTTCATTGCATATTCTGCATATCTGTTTCTCATGCGGCATCCCAGAGTGACAATTATATTAGCCGTGTTATAAAGAAGAAAATAAACCATGTGTGCAGAAGTTATCACACTCTGCTCTGAATCTTCTCAAATTTGCATATTTTCCATTTATTTGCCAATTATGGATTCCCCTGACCTATGGGCAAAGTCTTTAAACTTAAAGAAAATCATATAGATTCCTTAAATCTTTCCTTTTTTTATTTGATTAATTGCCACTTGTCCCAAATTAATCAGGGATTAAACTAAAAAGAAGAAGGGAGCATTAGGCTTTATTTATCAGCTGTGCAAAATGACTCACCCTCTCCTTTAGGAGAAGACCCAAATTGGAATGGTTGTTTAGTTTCCTGCTGGTCATATAGGGGCGCAGGGACGACAATATGATCTCTCTAACCATCCAGAACGAAGGATGTATTTGGTGTAGATACTTTTATGCTGAAAGAGCTTCATCACACATTAATCACCTCAGTAACCAAAATTCTCAATCATTCAATCTCTCAGGAAATATTTCCTAATGTTTGGAAGTCAGCAGCTGTCATACTTGTCTATAAAAATGGAAATCCCTTGTCAGCTTTCAATTACAGACCAATCAGTATCCTACCCACAGTGTCTAAAGTTGTGTTGAAACTCATTGCTCAACAAATAATCGCACATCTGAAATGTTCATCTGCCCTGAAATTTGACTTCAGAGATAAACATTCCACAGAAACTGCCAACGGCTTCTTCATAAAAAAGCTAAAACATTTACTGGATAAAGGTGGTGTGGTTGGTGCTGTGTTTCTCGAGCTTAAGAAAGCTTTTGACACTGTAAACCACAACGTATTATTGACCAAGGTAAGTGGATTCAACCTTTCATCAGGTGACATAAAATGGATTGAATCTCATCTATCAAATCGATCACAGTCAGTTAGAATCAATAATTATCACTCACCTCCTCTTCATCTGTCAACAGGTGTCCCGCAGGGATCCATTCTGGGAAGATTACTCTTTTCCCTCTACATAAATGATCTTCCAGCAGTATGTCCCAATGCAGATGATACGGTTATATACACACATGGAAACACAAGTCGCAGAAAAACTAACCCAGTCTATGGTCCTTGTCAGAGCATGGTTAAATCAATGCTGCTTAAACTCAATATAACCAAAACAGTGGCTATGTTCTTCTCCAGATCAAACAGCCCAAGTCTAGAACCAGATGTTTATGTGTCAGGAGAAAGAATACAAGTTGTACCAGAATACAAATACTTTGGGGTCTTAATGGACTCTAAATCAACTTTTAAATCACAGGTGAAAAGGGTCTGCAGTCGAGTTGAATTCAATATCTCAAATTTCCGTTTCATAGGGTCGCACTTATCAATGCAGGCAGCCATAGTGTACATGCACACTATGGTCATGTCAAATATCAACTACTGTTTAACAATTTGGTCACAGACAAACACAACTGCACTAAAACCTTTAGAAGTTCTGTATAAAAAAAAAAAATACTGGAGAAGAAACCATTACGATATCACCACTGCACAACTTTGCAAAAGCATAACCTCTTAAGTTGGGAAAACATCATAAAATATTCAAATTTGTGTCTTATATACAAATTATTCGAGTTCTGTCATCGCCTCGACTCAGCCAGTTTGTGAACACTAGATCGACTTCATGTCGACTGACAAGAGGTGCAGCGAGAGAAGACTGCAATGTTCCTCTCCGAAAGAGTACATTCAGTCAGCAGGCCTTTTCAGTCACAGCTGCACGGGACTGGAACTCTGTCCCAGTGAACATCAGAGTACTGGCCTCATACAGTTTGTTCAAAAAACTTCTAACAAAACTGCTTTATCAATAATCAGACATGCCACCATTAACATGAATATTAGCAGTATTCTTGTTCTGTGTCTGCTCATTGTATTTGTCACCAGTCTCTTAATTATACTTTTATTTTCCTTGTCGTTTATAAATATCTGATATTTTTATCTTGCTCTTTTTTTCTTCTTCTGTCCAGGGACTGTGGATGTAAAATAGTCTTTTGGCTAACTCTGGTACATTTACAGAATGTTTATTAATGTACAATGTCCCTGCAAAATAAACAAAAAAAACAAAAAGAAAAATCAATCCCTCAAGTTCAATTTCATCAAATCTCTGGGTACTGTGCATATATTAACAAAACCAACGAAGCAAAGCGTTCGTGGTTGTGTCATCTGCCCATTTGATGAAAAGCTTGACTTTGTTGGGTGATAAACAAAGCAGAGCTGGTTCATCTGGCAGCAACAAAATTAATTCAGAAACCGGTAAATTAACTTTAGTTTTATTTAAATTACTGTCATAGAGTCCACGCTTTAAGTGACTGAGTTTATGTCTGATGCTAGGGTATTTACTTTAGCTTCAGTTCACTGAAAGTTCCTTACTGTGATCTACTTCAGACCTTCATAAGGTTGGTGGCCCAGACATAGGTTAAGCCAAGGTCTTTGAAAAATGTTCTCTATAGAAATCTCTAACGAAAAACTATAATGGTGATTTATCTGAAGTTCAGCCAGAAAGACTATCCTCTTGTACACTCGGACCACAGAAACCGGTCATAGTGCTCTACGATCCCCAACTTTCAAACGTGTAATCTCAATTACCGGCTTCAGGGTCTGGGGCAGCAAATGTTATCAGTTGCTAGCATTCAGGCAGTGTTATGTCCCCTGGGTTCCTCTTCGTTGAGACATACTAAGTAACTTGTGTCTTCCTGCAGCTGGTTGATTGGACAACCTGGCACACCTTTGGCAACCAGGAGTTCCTGTTTTACTAAAGACTCTTTCTCTCATTTAATTTGATTAAATAATAAATAAATACATATGTATATATACATATACATAGGTCCTCTCTATGTATAGATGTATATGTATATAATGTAGCATCCGGGGAGCACATTGTGTTACTCGAAGGCCCTTCAAAGTTTAGAACTTCTGCTGCCCGAACCGGCTACCTTCCCATCCTCAGAATGGTAAACAGCCTCTCTACCCACTGAACTAGAGTCACCCATTTGCACCAAATACAGAAACCAGTGGAAAGAATACTAAGTCTACCGTGTCCCAGGACGTAAGAAAAACAGAATTTTTTCAATCAGGGTTTTGTTATATCAACCTTTTTAGCACCTGTGATTGCTTAGCAGGATGCTGTATATTTATCCAATGCTGTATTGTTGCAAAGTTTGTTATTTTTCATGCACTGTAACTCACAACTGCTAATTTTCTCTTTCTATTCATTTCTACCCTCCACTGCAAGCCTAGTATATAAACATGTCTTTCTCTTTCTTACGGTTTCATTTGCCAAGAGTCAAAGAAGAAAGACTGAAATGAAATCGAGTTTTTCGCTGACGAGATTAGCTGAGCCCTGAACACAGATGACATGGAGCTTCATTTGAGGATGAAAGCAGCACAAAATGAACATGAACCCAAAATATTCACAGTTTCTTGGAAAGGCCAGGCCACTTACATTCATCCATGTATCATTACATACAGGCAACATTCCAACCTTCACACCATTATAATTCAAGAAAAACCTTACCTCAGCTCACCCTTTCCGCCACAGCTTTACACAATAACCACCATTCTGCACGTGTTCACCTCAGTCTCTACCGGCTTAAAGCGAGCCGACAAATCAGCATCTGTCTTTTCTGCAAAACTGATCCACAGGCACCCTTCAGCCAAACCATCATTGTACCAAGTAATGAGAATCAGGACAATTAAATCAATATCGGTGTCAGGGTCCAAGTTTGAATATTGTTAATTATTTTTGTGAAATCTTTTCTGCATTTAAATTTGTTAAGTTGTGTACGACCTGCGGTTGCACTATGGGTAAGTCTTATTGTTTCATTAAGAATATAAATAAATCATCTTCCACAGCATATAGCTGAGAAACAAGCAGTGTTTTATTTTTACAGATCTCACTGAATGGAAAACAATCGTAGTATTCTCTCAGTTCTCTTCATTTTCATATGACGTTTTGTTTTCTTTATTTCAGGAAGGAAATCTGATTTTCAGTTCTTTTCAAACTTTTATTTAATTTCTATCAAGTAAAGCTGCTATAAAATTTAACTTCAAGTCATCTGGCATTTTTCAAATACAAATCCCTCGACCAAGAATAAACCATATTTAGTGACTAAAATTTGGCTATAAAAAAAGTTCTCGGAGCTTCTCTGAATCTCATTGGCACAACTTGTGACCCTCCTTTTGCCCTTCTGTCATCCTGAAGAGGAGCTTTGTCAGGTTCCTCAAAGGCCTCACCATTCTTCTCCCAGATGTTGTCTAGACTGCACCAACACCTTGTTATTGTGGGGATCCACATCCAGGCATTTGGCTAAGCATCTCCACTAACACTTCGGTCAACCAAACCCAAATTCTACTCTCATCCTTGCCATGCTGTGTTGCTCGTTGAAGCACCTCGTTGCAGGGTGATGGAAGCTAATGGAATATAAGAAAAACAGAGTTAATATGATATTCAAGTCAAAATATTTCTACCCACTCCCACACATCCATTGTAGATGTTGAGGAAAGCGTGAGGGCACAGCAGGTCAGCATTTAACTTTTTTCCATGCATTTATGAAAATAAAAATAACTGATTAATCATTAAAGCATTATCGCACTGTGATTATGAGTGAAATAGCGAGTCATTGTTCTTCGAAAGACAACAAGATAACGAGTGCAACAAGTGCGGGTGCTTGAAGTAATTAATAATAATGCTAAATAAAACAAAATAGGAATTAAAAGTACCTTTGAAGGCCAACTTTTCAGTGGAGAGTCTGAAGCAGTAAAACTACATGTAATACCTGAAATGATAACTGCGATTATATTCTATTAGAAGAGATATTTTTTAAATGCTGCGATTGAAAAATATTGCACTCTGAACCAATGGCTTGTTGATGAATGAAATATGCATAATAGATTATTTCATGTAGGCTTACAGGAATCGATGAACGACCATCGAATGCCATCCTTCGTGACTGAAGTAATCAATGTGATATTGCACAGGATTAATACGACTCCCATCGATCGCATCATCGCACAAGGGGAAAACCCACCTCGTTTGCGAGCTATTTAAGACCCCCAGAATTTATCTCCTTTTGGCAATTAAAATTAAAAAATTGGAGGTGTGCATCAAGTCTGGAAGTCTGAAATGCTCAGGTTGAATGTCAGCCTTGTATATAAATAAGGCGGTGATAAATCAAAGGAAAACTGGGCATTCATTTTATAAAATGAATCAACTCAAAGTGTTGACTGCGTTAAATCTATATGTATAAAAATAATGTTTTTATACACACATTGCACAACGGAGACCCCTTCACTGTGATCCCTTTGTGGCACCGCTCCAGTGTATTAACCTAAATCGCAAGTCGGGGTTCCATGAGCGGGAGGAGAGGTGGGACGGACAACACAGCAGCATCGGTGTTTGCTATGATGTCTCACTAGGACTCCAGCAGCCCCTTCAAAACAGTGGACTAAAATGTCAAAATAACACTAATAACCCAAAAACATTGGGTTTCATCGTCACCGCTGATCCTTTGTGTTAACGCAATAACCCAAAACTATATCAATTATCATATACAAATATTTTAAACAAATCTAGGGACGCTCAAACAAAAAAGGGGCTTGGTTTTGGGGACAGCACAAGCAGCGCGTCCCCATATGTCACAACTCCCTATTACGACCTCCACTGCTTCATTGCGTTCATGCTGAACGTATAAATGGAGCTAAAGATTAACTTTTTTGTGAAACCACATATTGTTGTAATGTTATTTGTAAAAAAGAATGCCAGACAAAAGTTAGACCAGTGCTATGACTTGCTGTCTTATACAATATGGTCCTTGCAATAAGAGCAGAATCTCTACGGAACACCTTAAGACGGATCCACTTCAGCTCCTGAGAGGGCTTAATGACTCAAGCAGACATCTGATAGGAGACATTATCATCCAGGAGGACGAAAATGCTATTATAAACTGATTAGGTGGAGGAGAGCTGGATCGAAATCACGCTTGAGTCTTTTTTTAACCATCAATTTGTAGTTCCGTCAGTGCGATTCATTCTGCGGGGATGACTAATGTGTTGAGCAGTCCCACTGCACTTCATGACCAGTTGGTACGTTGCATATGTACATACACATTTGCATATGTAGCTCTGACAGCAAAGAAAAATTCCCCTGCCTATTAATGTTATTTCAGTTGGGGGAGCAGTGTGCAGTCTCTGCCTCTCCCGATAAAAAAAAGATGACATGATAGAATCAGGATAGCTGCCTCACATCAGTAATTGACTGTAAACTTACCTTCAGTAAGTTGTGAAAATGTAACGGTGGTGATAAGTGCACAAACATCCATTGGCGCCCTCTCTGCTACAATCAGACATTCCAAATGTCTGAGTCAAATTCTGTTTACATCTGAAAGATGTCAGAAAAACAATGCAGATCATCTCTGAAAAAACATTATTTCCTTCCATAATTACAAGCATTTATAAGACCTTTATAGGACCTTACTTAAAAGTGGGCTAGAAACAAACTTAAATATCTACAGGGCGCCTGTGTCTGGGGAAGAGATAACTCCGGGATGCACTGTGGGAAGAAGGCAATATGAGGCTATTGGGAATGTTCTACTGGGATACCTTGGGTTGTATCATTCATGTGGATAACCTACCTTAAGTACATCCTGTCATGGAAATTGTATACCCTAGTGGCATTGGTGTCTTTCAGCAGGATAATGCTCCCTGCTACACTGCAAAAAATGGTTCCACAATGGTTTGAGGGACATAACCATGAGATCAAGGTCTTAACTTGCCCTCTATTTTCCCTTATTTCAATTTGTTCGAGCTTCTGTGGGATCAGCTGGACAAACAGGTACAACCCATGGAGACCCAATCCCACAACTTACAGAAGTCCATGATTCATAGGGCCCATAGCAGAACAAAAAATGCATTTTTGTCTTTAATTTTTCAATATTATCATTGTGACGTAGTTGTTCAAATGTTCAAGGTAAAGCTTCTCCAATGAATACTACGTAGTGGGAAAGGTGTGTTTGGGTGAGTGTTTAGGGAGCATCTCACCCTCTTTCACAGATTTCTGCTTTGGTTCTTTCTCACCAATTATCAGTGTTGTTTCCAGGAGCAGGCAGCTGTTTACAGAGGAACACCTCAGATAAACAGTCTGAACACTGTTTGCTTGGTACCAAAATAGCAGATGGGAAAAGGTAGAGACTTTCAGGTAAACACAAATCATCTGCTTTGGACCTTGAACGCAAGATTCACCTTAATTCTTATAAATCTTTACTTCCTAAATTCTCTTACCTGCCATGGCACAACTTCAACTGGTCCCCAATGCAGCGGCTCGACCTTCAACTGGGATCTCATATTCCCATTTTAGCCTGGAATCATGGGCTGAGTGCAGAAACTTCTACTTGATGAGGTTTCTCTCTGGCAGGTGTCCGTGTGGATTGTACCCACTGATCGACCAGTGGTGGGCCTGCCTTGACGGAGGGTGTCTTGTTGTGAAGGACCAAAGATATTTACTATAATGATAATCATAATAATAATAATAATTACTTTATGTATATAGCACCTTTCAAAACAACAGTTTCAAGGTGCTTTACAATAAAACCTCACAGATTTGAGCTATAAAACCAAGCTGAAAAATACACAATAGAAAACAAAAGGTTAGAAATTTAAAACAATAAAACAAAACAGGGGGTATGAAAAACAGACCATAATATCCAAAATAAACAATAACAATAAATAAAACCAGAACAATAGGATTAAAACAAAATAGTCAAAGGCTACACGGTTCATGTAAAATCAGGAAAGGCCTTATGGTCAAAGTAAGTATTAAGGCGAGACTTGAACAACGACACCGACTCATTCATTATCCCTAACTGCTTTTCCTGTTCAGGGTTGCAGGGTCTGGAGCCGATCCCAGTTGACATTGAGCGAGACACTGGTTCCACCCTGGATGAGTCGCCAGTTCATCAGAGGGCTGACATATATATATATATATATATATATATATATATATATGTGTATTCATGTTTTTGGACAGCGGGAGGAAGACAGACTTCCTGGAGAGAACCCACAAAGACATGGGGAGAATATGCAAAGTCCACAAAGAAATGCCGGCAGAAGTTGATTGGAACACAGTACCTTCTAAAGTGTGTGGTCTCATACTATTATTTTACTGCTCCCAATAGAGTCGGAGCCGCCCCGATCTCTAATCATAAATCTCAATGATATTTGATAAAAATCCAACATGTTTAATATTTATGATAAGGCCTGATCAGGTTGCCTCCAAAGGAATACCCGCAATAGCCAATGAGAGCGAGCAGAAACCCAAACGTACCTGTACCCTGGGCCAGGTGGATTATGAAAAAGAATACCAGCTTGTCGGATTATGGCAGCAACATGAGTGCCTTTATAACGTGTCATGCAAGACATATCACAATAGGACCGTCAAGGATGTCGACCATCCCCCATATATGTTTTTCTTCTGAAGTCTTGTTAAGTCATGAGAGTTTCTGTGTGATCTTGTGTCTGTCGAATCACCACCATGAAATCCTTACAACAAACGTATATAAATATGTGTATATAATAATAATAATAATAATAATTATACATGTAATTTATAACACGCTTTACATTTGGATCAAATCTCAAAGTTCTACAAGGTAAACGCAGACAAAAGCATCAATAAAAAATATGATAACAATTATATAAAAATATGACCAAAAAGCAGCAATGTTGATTAAAAGTATTATATATATATGAACAGTATGTGTGTGGTCTAGTGTCTGAATCATTTAGTATGTGCGCTCGAAAGCTTATAAAGTAAAATAATGGTTGAAACTTTCCTTAGGCCTCTGGTCTCCCACATTTTTAAAATGATGAATTAAAAATTAATTAAGATTTGAAAATCCTCTAGTGTGTAGCTAGCTTAAGGCGGGTATAATGGATGTTCGAGTAATCAAGGCGTGAGGAGATAAAAGTATGAGCAGCAATTTCTGCGTCTCTGATTTAAAATAGGTCTAATTTTGGTGAAGTTTTGGAGGTGATCAAACAAGTTTGTACAAACTTTGAGGTGAGGTGTCACAATATGATCAGGACACCACCTTTAGAGGTTTTTCAGACATCCGACTGCGGGGAGACTCCGGGGTGGACCCTGAACATGGTGGAGGTACTATATCTCGTCTGGCCTCGGAACACCGTGTGATCCACTAGGACGAGCTGGCAAGTGTTGCTGGGGAGAGGGATGTCTGGAATGCTCTTTTTAGGCTTTTGCCACCACAACCGGAACCTGGATAAGTGGAAGAAATTGGATGGATGGATTGATGGCTATTTTTCTGTGGGTCTCCACCACTGCCTGAACTTTTTGGGTGACCAGTCAAAACTGGAGGTGCCTTGTGTAGAAATCTTTGGAGCTCGTAACAGCGTGCAGATCGATGAGTATCACATTCCTGTTATCATTATTTTGCAGTGGGGGGCAGTCGGTTTTCCACCTGGGCCTTCAGTGCTATACTACCGCATTTAAGCTGCCCTCAAGTACAGTCACATTGACACTGCAGATAGAGGCTGCTGGTTGGGGATATGTGCTAATACATAATCAGCACATATCCAAAAAGATAGTTACATTTATTT
Source organism: Lophius piscatorius (assembly GCA_009660295.1). NCBI lineage: Eukaryota > Metazoa > Chordata > Actinopteri > Lophiiformes > Lophiidae > Lophius > Lophius piscatorius. Next base: position 1,597 of record VRLP01006041.1, on the reverse strand, counting down.
ATTGTAATAAAGTGGTTAAAACAAGGTTCATCAAACCATCAATAAGAAAACAACAATGCCATAAAATGTAGATAGGATTCAACAGCGTTTCGGCTGGCATAAAATACATGCCATCAGGCGTAAGACTGAATATGAACCTCATCTACAGAACAACACCAGCAAACAATAATCAAAAACAGCTATTTAAGATACTTAATATTAGACTAACCAAAGCAGTTCCTCATTTATCTAAGCTAACGAGTCTATCCTCCTTACTATCTTTGAAAAATAGTCCAATAAAACGGTCGTAGAGAATACCACTGCGAATCAGTTCCATTACAAATTCCTTTTCCATATGACTTGGAGGCCAGTGTGGACAGGCTGTCAATCATTTTTAATTTGTTGAAAATTAATGCTCAGGAGCTGGAAAGGGAGATAAAAATCAGCGCCTTCTGAACACGTAATACTGACAGACAACAAGGCTGCTTTAGAAGACGCCCAGTCTGCAGTCTGGGTAGCTAAATACCCCTAGCTAGTCATAGAACACGTCCTGGCAACTTCAAAATCATATTGGTTAAAAATATGACATCATCTCTGGAAGCTGCTAACCCACGCAAACCTTTTTACCGAGACCCCAGTGGAGAAATCTGATTGGATAAAACAAAAGCTAATTTTTATGAGCTCACTGGATCGCAGCAGGAGAGAAGTAATGGACTGAATGAAATGTTTGGGAACAAACTATTCAAATATATGTAGTCTCAATTTAAAATATATATTGAATTATGATTATTTACATTTTCTGACAATGTCTGGGCTAGTAGAGAAGACCTCACTGGCCCTGACGGTCCACCACTGCTATTTCGTATTATAATGTTTGTAATCTTTAACATGATGAAATATTGTAGTATCTGTTATTTCATTTCTGCCTTTAAACAAACAAACAACTGCTGTTTATGGGTCCATAAACTCAACTGGATTATTTGAAGTCTAACGTTAGGCCAGCTAAAACTATTTTTGCCATCAAACTTTCTTTCTAACTTACTAACAAAGCAAGTTTTCGACCATTTCCTCACAGTGTGACAGCTGACACAACTACGTCCCCAACTACTACATCAGCTTAATCTTAGAATTTCTTTAAAGCACATTTTAACTTTGTAATTCTTTTTTTTGTCCACTTTGAGAGCTTGTACTTTCATACTCATAGCGCTTATGTTAAATCATTCAAAGGTATTAAGTAATTAAAATCTCAAAGTGATTCCCATACAAACACTGGGTCAGTGTCATTTTTGACACTCACACATTTTTGGCATTTTGTTCTGAGGATTTAAATTTAAGAAACTGACAATCACATTTATCTATTTTTCAGAGATGCTACAACACTGTGCTGGACCATTTACCCTAATTAATCCTCTGGCTTACAGTATATATTACAGGTGGGCCCCAGGAGGCCTAGTCTGATGAAATATTTATATATTATAACCAATATTACTTTCTCTGGTCACGACATTCCCCTCTCTTCATCAGTCACCAACCTTGGTGTAAGATTTGACCCTCAACTCACTTTTGAATCCCACATCAAACACATCTGCAAGATCTCCTTTCACCATCTCAGAAATAT